>OMOW01111612.1:0-10027 GCA_900312555.1 Lamprogrammus exutus
AGAAATGATGATTTATTGTAAATGAGTCTTTTTATATTACATTAGATTTCCCAGTCAAAGATGCAAGGATAAATAAATGAGGGGAAAAAACCTTTTTACTTTGTTACCATTTCTCTTATTAGATTTGTGTGCACATGCTCCATTTACAGAGGTGAAGGTAGAGAAATAAAAGATGCCATTTGAGGAGAAATGGCAAACCACATAGGCAGTGTAGGCAAGTGGGATGCTGTGGTGTCTAAAGTGTCAGCATATGCATATGTTTTATTTGACCAAATAAAACAGATCATTATTCTGTAAAAGTGGACAGTTTATGTTAACATGGACTGAATGGAGTGGTCCCATATATTTTGACGGTTCTCACATTATATTTGACAAACAGCAGTCCTGCCACCCTCACACATTTGAGACACATGAACTATGTCTTAGGCTGAGAGTTTGACTCAAAAGTCTTAAGGCAGTAAGGATAAAAACAGAGATCAGACACTTCAGGGCAGCAATCAACACAATGTCTTTACAGTCTAGTATTACCAAAATATGTTTGAAGTTTTAGCAAAGTATGATGAGGATTACCACAATAATTCATTTCATAGAATCTGATACTTAACTGTGGTTTTCAGTGTAACAGGTACAGTGTGACACAGGCTGTTGTCAAGACTGTTCCTATATACGTACCTGGCCACCTCTCAGACTGCTTGATCAAAGAGTAAACGATGTACCAGGCATGTAACCATATCTGACTTTCTCCGCCTTTGGCTCTTTAGGGTACAAAAAGACCTGACATTTCTCTTTCAAGAAAGCTTGAGTAAGTTCGGCCCCTGGCGATGACGTCCTGCGTAATGTGTAATTGCAGACTTGAGTGGTTAAACATATATAGAGGAGTTAAAGGAGACAGCATTCTTCCTTGGCACGTTGGAACATGGTAGAGACACAAAGGAAAACAAGGCACCGAGGACAATTTGATGAAAAGAGAAAGAAAGACGGGCAGTGGCAATATAAACATTACATCTTATCACCTTTTCTGTTTAACAGGAGGGTGGGCTAGGGTGAAGACACATGCATGAAAAGACAATTCAAACATTTACATTGCAGATGATTATCAAATCAGAATCAGATTCAGTTTATTTCTTAAATGAAATGGGCAAGGAAAACATCTTCTGTTCTGTTCAGTGTAAATCTCAATTTATTGCATGCTCAATTTGATTTTTGCTGCTCAAATTCATTCTGTTTTCCATTGGTAATAAACTTATTTGTTGAAATACAGTATAGTTTGGCATTTCAACATATATTTCATTCCACCATGTAACACTGAAGAAATAACTGTTTTCAATACGAATATGTTAGAAATGGATGAATGCGCACATTACACTACACACATATGTCAAACAATCTCTGCCAAAATGTGCTAAAACTAGAGACTAGTAAATGTTTTCAATATAGATATCTCATTTTGAATGTTTTGTCATACTTATCACCAATGTAAAAAATGTCACTGATAGTCATATTGTTTCAAATTGAGAGCACATTTCTCATTTTCCTGTTGCTTCTTGTCACAAAGAGGATATTTGTTCTTCACCTCGTCTGCTGCCCTGTTTTGCAAGACAACATCAAATTAACACATTGAAATTTAGACTTTTCCATTGACATTTGAGTCCTCTGAACATCTGCCTCTGTAAGGAAGTTTGAAAAACCATCGCTCCATTCGTGCTGAAAAACAGCTGTGTTCTCAGCGTTTTGTGGTGTGTAGCAACACAGCAGATTTCCCAAAATAACCAATTCTGTGGCACACGGTGTAAAATTCAATGTCAAGGCTGGCAGAGGCCACCGGTTTCTTGGCAGTGGTGTGACTTGTTTACAGTAATTACTAGAATGTAATAATGGTTCACTGATGTTAAGCCAGAAGGTTTCAGGTCACAAGCACACAGATCTGAGAACAATAAAACATGTAAACAATAGGCAAGCTCATTTATTTCTGTAACAACAACCTACTAGAGAGAAAGTAAGAAACAGCCAATGTCAGTCATTAAAGCATCATTATCAGCTATTAAAAACATGTTAATATAAGGAAATTATTATGCATGCTTATAATAGTTTTAGAATGTATGCTCCAGTATCAAAGATTAACCAATTCTGTGACCTGTTATCTTATTTACTTGATTGAAATTTAGGTGAGAGAAGGTAGATTTAAGTCAAATACAGTGAATTTAAACAACATTTTTGAATATAATGAGAAAAAATCTTCTCTACTAAAGTGGAAAGGGCAGCATTGAATGTGACCTTTATTAAATATCGAAATGATGATGGGTTGAATAATGGTTTTGATATTTCCAAATGAGGAACATTCTTTCTTTCAATCCAGTTTGGCTTTCCAGCTGTTAGACAAGCTGTTCTGCACATAGCTTTGAAGACAATTGACAAGTCTTTTTATGTTTTCACTCGTAGTCAGGAGGTTCGTTTAAGCTGAAACAGCCAATAGTTTTTTTTCTCCATGGTTATTCATGTCAAACTGACAGTGGAATTCAGTAGCATTTAGAAACACTCGAGAAGGTGGGACAGCAAACGGATGATAGAGAGATTTAAAAAAAAAAAAGAAGTAGAAACAGAGGAGGGAGATGAATGGGGGATGATTTAGAGAAAAGAGAGAGTGACCATCTGACCCAAGGCTCACTTCCTCTAACTCAGTGGGAGTGTAAGACACCAGGACACCAGAAATGCCCTTTATCTAATAATTACACTGTCAGCTGAGGCAGGGGTAGGAGGGAGCCTAATTAGTTTTGAGGGGAAGTGTGGTGAACACACACACACACACACACACAAGAACAAACTGTGTCTATCGGGTGTGCCATTGTTCAGCTACAGTAACCACATGGTAAAGTGTCCAACATCCTGACATGATTAGGGTTAGAGACAGAAACAGAGACAGACAGACTCTGGCACGGGGGTTAGAAATACAGGCAGGCGCAAAAAAGGAAGGAGGTGTCACTGCCTTCTGAAAGATGCAGTTAGACATTAATCCTCCAACCTTCGCAGGGGTTCAGCTAACTGTTTGTTTCAGCCTATTTCTGGGAAGGTGACCTGTGAAGTCTGGCCAGTACTTCAGAGGAAAAAATGTCATTAACAGTAACTGATGAGGCATTAATAAGTTGTACATAATGATTACTGGTTTTTCTTGCAGAAGCTAAGAAATGTGTAGCTCCTGCTGGACAGATGGTCAAACTATCAAATAATAAATAGCAAATCTGTAACCGCGATGCTGGATAGATTTTCTGCGGATCAGTTTGAAGCATGCACGATCATTTGATTTCACTTTCTTTTTTTTTTAAAGTATCAGCAAAAACAGAGGATATTCATTAATTCCTTCGCTGTTCTGGGCTGAAATATTTCTCACAGCCTGATGATTTCTTAAGATTGTTTTCCATTCCCTCTTGTGAGTTTTTTCCACTCTATCCTGCTTCTCTCTGGCTTCTCAGCGCGCCTGTCAGGGCTCATTTAGCCAGGGTGTGTCCCTTCATTTCACATTTCAAAGACAAATTAGAGCTAAAATAAAGGTCCTGTCTCTCCCACTCTGAATAATCCACACCTCTTTTGATTTTCCACCTACTTTTTCAGCAGCCAAACAAATCTTCACATTATATACAGTATATGCTGTTGAAAACCCAAAAAAGTATTTCCTTCATTTTATTGACAAGGTGGGCAAGAAGTCAAGCCCTGAGCAAGAAGAATGAAAATGGTTAACAGACGGACTGGCCCCATATTGGAAACTGGTCAGCTGTCTGCCAACAACTCAGCTGGTAGGATACATTAAATACCAGGTGGGTTCATTTTGGACATTTTGCTTCTCTTTTACTTTTACCAGTGAAATGACTCTGTAATCGTCGATATACCCTGAGTAAAACAATGCGTTGTGACAGATATGATGTGTGTTGTTATGATTGTGTGTGTAAATCTGAAAGTTATGATCTATGCTGAATCAACTGGCCGCTGATCTTAAGGGGAAAATATATCTATCTATCACAATTTCCCCAAATTAAATAGCTGATATGAAGGCTTGGAGGTAGAGAGGTTTGATTGAGTGCACAGTGAGAGCAGTAAAAAGAAGAGTGAGAGGGTGGGAGGGAGAAAAGAAAAAGTAGGTGAGAGGGAGGAGGCAAAAGTGAGAAAGAGGGAAGGTGAAGAGAGTCAGCAAGACATTCCTTCTCTGATGGAGGGTTTCCTCCCTGACAAAATACAAATTTACTCTAAACATGGAATGTGGCAAGTCACTGAGGGAATAGTTACAATACATTGTCCTTGCAAATGCCGTCTCTCAGTTTTCTTTGGAGACACCTGGCGTTTGTTCATGTTGAGCTGCAAAAATGTTCCATTCTGCCCATTCCCTCTTCTCATCTTTCCTCCTGCCTGCCAGAGTGTCTCGTCATAAGAAAAGAGTTAAGGTATGCCAAAAGGAAATAGCTCCAGCAGTCATGCATCCAAAACTACTTAGAGCTGCCGCAGAGAGGCTCGCTTCTTTCTCAGAAAGAACAAAAAACTGAAACTGACTGAATAATGGTAAAATGGTCTATAAAAGGATGGTAATGTCAGAGTTTATGTGATTCTTGGCAGAATTCATTGCTTTATTTTAATGCAATTAAATAACTTTAAGTGATGGCTTTTTATCTTTTATTTTTTCATGCCTGTTTTTGTAAAAATATACTGTCAGTCTACTAATGAGACAATATAGGATTCTATTTTGTTCTTTACTAAACCTTTCCTTTACCTCCTCACGCTTCGGCCATGTTTGCAGGCACCTGTAGGTGGCGCACTCTTCCTGGCCGTAGCTGAGTGCTGAGGTTTAGCATGGAGACCTGTGGCGCTGGCCTGCAGTCTGCTGTCTATGAGGCCATTGTATCAGCGAGGTAAAGATAGCATCTCTTAGCAGACATCACCTCCATCGACACAGAGTGCCCAGTGTTCAGGCCCGACCGCCCATGAATGCGAGCTCGCTGGCTGGCTGAAAACTCTGCTCTGCTCCTGCTCACGTCTAACAAGGCTCTCTCCTGGTTTTCTACATTTTTCCCTCACCCTTTTCTCTCTCTCTGTCTCCCCCCTCTCTTCCCCTCTCTACCTTTATCCCTTTCTCTTTCTTTGCACAGTTTGCCGTCCCTGGTCTAAGTAAACCGGACTACTGACCTCAAACACACTTGAAGGCTCACTTGCTGAGAGGGGGGGCAAGTGTGATACTACAGTGAAACCCTACAATGGGAACAGAGGTCATTGATGTGATGAGTTAATTTTATATATATGCTATTTGGTACTGTATTGTAAGAATCGTAAGGAAATGTAAGCGTTAGTTCTACCAGGAAGACAAATAGTTCACGTCACTTGTCAATTTGGTGCCCAGATAATCAGACTTATATCGGCCTAGACCTCCGCTTCTAGCTGGACTGCCAGTTAAAAGTTTTAGTCTGACTTGATTATCTTCGTATATAATCTCAGACAATTGCTGTGCATGTAAAAGTAGCTTTAGTCTCTCAATTAGACAATTACAGAACATCAAATATTTGGTTCAGCGGCAGTGTATTATGAAGAATTGACATGGATATTCAACTGTCTCCAAGGCAACTCACATCGGTCGTCAATGACAGGCTTGCTTGATAGCCAAAATTCAAGCCAGGTGCATATTACGTCTTTCATCGCATGAAGATAACAGCTGAGTCTGCAGGAGAGAGGAAGGTGACGACCAACAAGGTAATCGTGCCTGTCAGACTGAGAGACAGACAGGCTGAGTAAGCAGGCATGCTAACTGGGCAATAAGAGATACCTAGCTTCTCAGGTGAGCTCAGTGTAGATTCTCTAGGCAGCTTTTTAGTCTTTCTCTACTCATCATGAAAGATACATTGGCGTTCTCACATCCTACCAGACATGCATCCTTCAAATGACAGCGCTGACAGCCGTAAAACATCAGTTACAGCCTGTTAAAAACGAGGTGAGAATGCTGATATAATAGTCCTCATCTTACGTGTTGTACTTTATCTCTTTTCTTTAAGTGAATGTCTTAACCTGGGAGAAACCTTACATAAGTTAAACTGTATCTCAGTGGCAATTCTTCATCAAAACTTTCAGTTCTCGTGTCATAACCTTTAAGGCAACACGTAGGTTTTGCATGTCGGTTTAACCTTTGGGCAGCCAAGAGTCTGTAGAATAACTTCTGTCAGCACAGGAGCACACAACTATGTTCTATCCTTCCTCAGGTAATTCTTGCGACCCAGCCCAGCTGCCGCCCCCCTCTCCACTACCATCAACAACTCAAATTACCTACATTCCTTTCTGCCTAACCTGGTCTTTAGGGACTAAAAGTGAAGGGAACAGATGCCTGAGGAGGCGTCTTTGAGAAGAGTGCACCAACTCTGCATATAAAGTAGGTGGCAAACACAGAAGTGAGTTTTAATATAGTTGAAAGCTGCATTAGACTATAATGGAGTTCTAAACTAGTGCAGCAAGTCACATCACTCAAGAGTACTTTCAGAATCTTAGGTGAAATTACTGTACTCTATGCCTCATCAACTTTAATTGAATGAGTTTATAATGACCCCCACGTCCTGTCAACATCATGTAATCTAGTTGACTCTTGTGTTAGTCCTCCTGCCTACCAAAGCTTTTATGTGTAATTTTCAAGCAGTTGATTATATGGTGGATCTTGGACCTTTGTTGTTTAATTGAGGTGAACCTTTGCAGTAAATGGTTGAGAGCCACTACTGTAATGACTGCTGTTGTACACCGTAAACTGTGCTGATACCCACTGTGGAAGAATGCAGCGGGTGATTACTTCTACGGAGCAGCATCTTATAGAAACTAAGCTAAAATGAATTGTCAACTTTCATCAAAGTCAAAGTCATCTTTTCAAGCCCAAAGTTTAACAGGTACTCTTTACAATGACATCAATGCTGAGATATATTGACCTAATTAGTTCCTCTATGCAAGGCGCTTTGATCTTTCATCCAATTACAACACACACACTTTAATAAAACCATCAACAGCCACTGCCTTCAACTTTCTCCAGCGCTGTAGGCAACACCCCAGGACAGAGAAAGTCTAGAGTGAAATATCCCTCAGGAAACAGGATGTCTCAGCTCAGATTTGTGGCCTCAGAAGCCTCAGACCCCCAAAACAAAATAATGTGTTTTCAAAACACAATATGGGACAATCGGATGCTGAAAGGCCACCCAAAGCTAAAGCATTTCACCCTTTTGATCGTCCCTTCATCTAAGTCTTTATGTATTTTCAGAGGCAGAGTTGGTTCCAAGACAAACAGGTTTTATGCAAACTCATTCACAGACTCAAGATAAAAAGAGATTGTGCTGTGATTAAAACAAAATGTAAATTGTAACTTCCTACAGCTCATCTTTCAATCAAACTTGGCCTTTATATCATCCTTGCTGCTGTCCAAGTTTTTTTTACCTTCACAGACAAGAGATGAATAATCTAAAGGCAACTTTATTAGGTATACCTTTCGAGTATGAGGTAGGACCCCATTTGTGCCCCCAGAATAGCCTGCATTCTTTGTGGCATGTATAAGTTGCTGGTGATATTCCATAGCAATTGTGATCTTTGTTGACATGTTGGCATCTCAGAGTTGCTTCTAAACCGCCGTGTGCACATTGATGCTATGAAACTTGCATTCCATCACATTCCAAAGGCGCTCTAAAGAACTGAGATCTGGTGACTGTGGAATACAACAGAGTCATTGAAACCAGGTTGCTGGAAATATCCATAGAAGATGGGTAAAATGTGGCCATAAAACGATACACATTCACATTCAACTTCACTGGTTGTCACAAATGTGTCTTTCCGCACACCACTATTATGAGGGGTATTTGAATTACAGTCATAGCTATGTTGTTTGTGTGGCCATTTTCCTCTTACCTCTCTCATTTGGGGCATTTTTATGCACAGAACCGCCACACAGTAGGCAGTTTTTGTCTTTTGCACCATGTTCTGTAAACCCTAGAGACCATTGTGCAAGAAAACCCTAGATGATCAACAGCTTCTTCATTCCTAGGTCAGATTAGATAGAGTATACTGTATGTACTCATGAGCTGGTCTACAAGCTGTATCAACAAAGTGGCCGCTGAGTGTATATTAAGTACAGAAAGTGGTACAACAAAATGTTTTGATCTGCATTTGTATATTGACATTTTATCAACTTTTCAGATCATTCACACACCAAAATCAATGATTAATAAATCTAATGAGAGTCTAATTTATCTGTGCAATTCTGAGGAGCAGGCTGGGCTAAACCAGGAACCATAATGAGGCCTCCCTGGCCTCCAGAGTCATACAATCCCTCTGTCCACATAGGAATAATATCGGGCCCTTCATTTCGTCCCTGCACTCCACTGTGTGGTACAGATGCTGAGTTCCATAACGGTGGCGACCTCTCCCTGTCTGTTGCCTTTGCAGATTTCCCCCTTGCGCTGTTTTCAGTGTTTTTCATTACTGGGGGAATGAACATGAATGGTAGCTTTGTTGGTAAGTCCTCATGTTAGATTTGCCAGGTATTTCAGTCCCCCCACACTGCCACCATCACCACTGCATAACCCCAAAGCTTATACTATCTTCCTGGTCTTCCTCTGTCTTTCTTCTCTGTCTAATCCATGCACTCTGTACATAGTAGATATACAAAAACATACTGAGTGTATGACAGAAAATAATTATCTCGATATCTGTCTCTCATTTTTTTTCCATCTACCTCCCCGGCTCTCTTTTTTCACAGGAAGCAGAAGTACAGGGCAGAACTGATGGAGCTTTGATCCAGATGGAGCCAACTGGGAGCATGAGTAAGACCCAAGAGCAGGGACTCAACAATGGATGCTCAGTCCTCCGGGCCCGACCAACTTTATTTGATGAAGAAAAAGGAAAGTGTCTGTTTTCATATCCCACATGTCAACCTCAGCACATTCTTAACTGAGAAACGTTCAGTTGATTTCACACAGCTCATGCTGCAGTCCTCACAATGTTACTCGAGGGATTAAACGTAAATACTATGTACACATTCCCCCGAAACTATTCTGGACATGTAAGAAGTAGAAGGTTTTTCTTCAGAAATGTATTAAATGTGTATTTTATTCATATCATTGCATAAAGTGACCATATTTATCTGTGGAGCTTTGATAGGACAAGTGACAAATTGGAGTCAATGCAGTCAATAAAAGCAAAAACATGTTTAACCTGGTGAAACTGTCTCACATTCTGAGAAGCAATTACTTTGATGCAATAAAACTAAAAAACAGATACCAAATATATTATTTAACACTAGCTACACCTAAGTGGATTTCTAACAACTGTGATCCAAGAGATCACGGAGGTTGACCCCTGTTTGTGGGAGGGCCTGCGGTCTCCAAGGATATTGCCTGAAGAAGAAGAATTGATGCACAGAGAGGTTAGAGGGAGACAAACAGAGTGGAGGGTCAGTTTGTTTGGGATTCTTGGGAGCAGATAGCAGTTCACAAAGACTTTCTAATGGGAAGCAGCTGACCGCTAATAAAGCTATAGCCAAGCTGGAGCTATTTGCTTTTGTTGTAGACCTTCAGTGGGGGTTTCTGTTTATTGTCCTTTTTTTTCTCCCATGCCTCTCAAAAGGATCAAGAGAAATTTACACTGCCTTGAGTTTACTTTGGGTTGACCAGATTTTTTTCACTGTTATGGTTTTCCCAGAGCGAGAGATTTGCTGAAACATCATAATGGGAAAGCTTTGGAAAATCCTTTTGGTCTGCTGACCTCGTACTATACAATGACCGGCATACGCTGATGACTTTCAAGTCTTCTATATTAGATTTGTGAGTGTACCAACTTTTGCATATAAGGTTTGGTCACTTGGCTTTGCAGCTTCTCAGATTTGGACCGAAATGTATTACCAGGTGAACATCAGTGCGTTTAAACATAATGCATAAACACTACAATGTATGCCCTCTTTATATGTAAATGTGGAGATACTCTTTAGTAACACATTATTATATTTAAATTATATTTATATTAATTATATTATTCAGAT
>OMOW01111613.1:0-14431 GCA_900312555.1 Lamprogrammus exutus
TGTTGTCTTCCGATCTGGGACTCTCAGCTATGACCAGGTGTGCCAAAACCTTTGCATGCTGCTGTACCTCAAAACAGATTCCACCATGCTTTATAGGAGCTCTTCGTTTCCCTTCATGCCAAGTGATCAGCTGAGCGCCTTGTTAGGAACCACTTCTCCACATATTTTAAGGTATCTCTGCACACAGAGCAGCCAAGGCTACGATCTGCTACACACATAAATGGATACGATCTCTTGAAGTAGTCAAACTGTGAAATGTTGAAATGACACCTGTCAACTGCTCACAGCTGTGGCACTAACCTATATTTAAAACACATATCTGTATGTTTTGAACAAAATTTGTTTCATGAAAAAAAATCTGAAAGTTGTTCTGTTGGCATTCGCTTTGACATTTCAAAGACTGTAACATGACAAACTACATCTTGGAAGGAGTTCACATTGTGCACAGCAGTCATAAATCAGCTATTATGAGGGCATAAGCAATGAGTGACTCATCTTAAACCAAATCTGTAGTTTATCTACTTTCCATATCTCTGCAGCACTAAGGCGAGACACATCCGAGTAGCTGACCCAAATCAGGCTTCTTATTCTTTTTTTTACTAAGGTGCTACGTCAAATTTGTGAGGTGTCTTTGATTTTAACTCTGCTCTCATCATGCCTTTGACCTCCTGGGACTGTTCTGATGCCCTTACATGTATGTGAGAGTATGAATCAAGCACACCTTGAGTGCAGAAGGTTGAGAATTCATTCGACCGGGATCTTGCAATGCTATACTTCACTCAGTATTGATGGCGTCAAGGGCTTTCTGGGCAATGTACCTGATCTGGTCTGACGGATGCGTATCTCTGTCCCACCACATGTGACAATTACACTGACAAAGTGTGGTCACATACCAAGGAATGTCCTATATATATCATGAAAGTTAATAGAGAAAACCTAGGCCAACATCCATTTAACGGTTTGACGGAGGAGTAGAGTGTGTGTGTGTGTGTGTGTGTGTGTGTGTGGTTTGCATATCATGTTTATTTACACAGTGTATGATCTGGTGGTTTGAATTTGTGTGAACTGTGTCTGCAAACTGAGTTTCCCTTACAGAGCAATAAATTGAATAGATTTTTTGCCCCCACATGCGCTGTTGTATTGTGTTTGGTCTTGTGTTTTGTGTGTGTGTGTGTGTGTGTGTGTATGTGTGCTCAGGCATTCAAGCACACATTTGCAAAAAAAGTAATTTACGAACCCATGAATTCCCTCTGTTGGTCCCTTGTTTCATTTGGTCCCTTGAAGCTAAATTCATATTTTAGAAGAGCGGCAAATTCCACACTTCATTTCCCTTCCTGTGTGCCTGATATGGAATGTTTTCACTTTTCAGACAGAGGCAATGATCCTGACTGGCAGGCCCTGTAGGGACCCTACTGGCCCACTAGGTTGTTACAGTACTTAATCGATACAGCAATGCTTCAACAATGAGTACTCTGTCAGGGTAGGAGACAGGCACTGACAGGTCACGTCCATTCGGACTGGGGCCTGGACATCCATCTATATGAAGAGGTTGATTCCTAAAACATCCATAAATCTGAGTCCAGATGGAATATGGAATTTTGAGGATGTCATTTGCTATTTGGTTTAAAAATAAGATAGCATGGATGGTGATAATGTGGCCCGACAAATGTTTAAAATAAAGCTAAATTGACAAAAGATATTGATGTACAGGACATTGTGATATGGAAGTGCAGCTGCGTTGTATCTGCTTTGCATCAAGCTCCAACAGTGAGAAATTTGATCTTCAAATGTAATTAATCTGGCATGTGGGTGCTGATGGGATGAAGCACTTGCCAACCACCACAATAAGCTGCATTGCCAGTTGCGATACCTCCAGTTTGGCCGTGCGTCGTAAGGACACAGCTATACTTAAACATGCTAGGGATGTGTTGTGTCTAAACATGGGGCTTAATGAACCATTATCCTTTTGCAGACAGATGTGCGGGTTCATTCTAAAACAATATGTAGAACTGAGTATAAAAATATATACAATAAAAAACTTAAAGTTTTGTGTTAAGCACATTCACCTGCACATCAAGTATTCGCTGGTAGACTCACTTGAGCACACTTGGCTGAGGATAAAGCATAGCAGCACTGTAAAAAAAAAAAAAAAACCCACTGATAACAGACCACTTCTACTACTTTACTGATTGCTTCAGTGGCAGATTTTACCTGCGAGTGGTTTAGCTTGTGAAACATATTACAAAGTCAGCAGAATAAACCCAGCCATCTGTGATAGCCCATATATTCACGTACGCTCGCCTGCACAACCTTGCACGTGCACAACTCATACACAAACATCGACTGCACCAATAATCTTTTACACATTCACTCAAAAATAAATGCCATCATCAACAAACATAGACACACTCGTACCTCCCCCCCCCACACACACACACACCCCTGACAAATGTGCCTGTTCTACAGTGTGGTGATATTGAGCGTGGGTACATCGCAGTGCTCCATTACAAGCTGGTGTTTAATTGAAAGTGAGTAAAGTGTAGGCCTGTGCCAGTGTGCCCCTACTCCATCCAGCAGCCTGTGAAATAGACTGCATTTCACGCCATTCCCACCGATAGATGTGAGGGAAATCACACAAGCGCCTCGTGTCTCAGGACCATCTCCTTTGCTCGCTGAAACATAAACACCTGAATATTTTCATACATATACTTATTTCATGCATTCCTCTCCTCCCTATTTCACCCAAACGCTCACATGGCTCTGTGCCCCTGATCATTTGGAAAAGGTAACGATATGCTGGAAGGAGAGAGACCAAGAGATGTGATGATGACCTGACAATTGTTTTGTTTTTTGTTGAAAGATTAAACATTTGTGGGATCCATTTTCTGTAACCCTCACACTGAATTTTGATTTTGTTAAGAACAGCACTAGCATGTAGTGTAAATAGTGTGAGAATCACTTGAAGGTAGAGGTAAAAGGAGTCTACGGCCTTGGTGAAGGTTAATCCCAAGAAAGGAGTGTTTTTTAGCAACCTTCTTCACATCTTGAGTTTCTTATAATTCAGTCCACAAAAGTAGTCAAAAAGAAAAATCACACTAAGAGTTACTAAGTTACTAAGAGTTAAAGTTACCCAAAAAAGCTGCATTAAGGATACTCATGTTGCTCTGTTTGTGCAGCTGGATATGTAGACATTTGATTTGGGCAGTGCAAGTTTCTTAAACAGGATGGCCCTTATCTAGGAGGGAGTCTGGGAGCCCTGAATAAAACTGGAGTCCATGTTCTTTTGTTTAATTTACAGTACATGTGTGAGGTGCAAGCCCTAACATTTTAAACCAGTGTGCATGCTCATAAGAGTCAGTTCAACAATTATGGCACTCACAAACAGTATACACAGCCCTGATATAGATGTGATAAATTGTCTTACGAAAAGTACAAACATTTATGCAACCTCCATATGATATGAGCCTAAAATAGGTTTAAGATTGGAAATGTTACAATGACAGCACTTCAATAAGCACATGAGCACAATTAGATCAAGCTAGCACTTGTCCACAGGCTGAAACAAAACATTTTCAATACTGAAATGCTTTCGTGCACAGCAAAGAAATACAGTGTTCAGCTGTTGCCCTTCTTAGGCATCAAAAAGTCATCAGATCATGCATTTTGCAAGCGCTGACATTCTTCATTCTCGAATGTTGTGTCTTTGAATCTGCGCCCGTTCAGGTGAGTGGCCAAAGAGTCGAGCTTGCCTGATTTATTGTTTGAAGGTCTGACATAAAGCCAGAACCTAAGACCTTGGAATCAATTCCAAAACTGACAGGCAAATGCAGAGATGTCAGAATAGGAGTAATGTGGTCCTGCTTAGTCCTGGTCAAGAACTTCAATTTATGCCTACTGGCTGACAGCAATGGTTTCTGACAAGATGAGGGACTGTCCTTGAGAAGAGATGCCAGGTTTTAGATAAAGCAGCGTTCCAAGTGTGCGTTCCAATATATCCTGTCAATAACAACATAACAACATTATCGTGCCATGCTAAACAGTAATACAAGTGCATGCATTTATGTTAAAAATGACACATTCTTTTGAAGTTGATGGGCCTCCTGGGGGCATTATTGCTCTGAGTGAATAATATAGTCATGTCTCGGGACTGGTGAGGCACTGAAGTAAAAGCTCATTAAACTAGTAGACTGGAAGACAGATGGAAGTCTGCTCATCTTCTCCTCTCTTCTAATGAGGTTGTCTATGGGAAGCTTAGTGACTGATTTCTGTTAGGAAAGGAGATTTTGGTGTGAATGAGAGAGTGAAGCGGGGAAGACACTGTTTTTGGTTTTCACTGCCGTCTTCCAGTTTGTGGCTAAAACTTCTTCCATTCCCCCTGAGAGCAACAATGTGAATGCGTCAACGACTCGCGAATCTTTATGATCTTGCCTCAGTTATGTAGTGGAACTTTCCTTATCCCATGCTTAGTGTTAAAACTCAATTTAATCTCCCTTTCTTTGAGCCACGGGAGAATAGACTGTCCTTAAAAAATCTATTGTCAGGGACAGCAGAAAAGATATCAAATGTCACTCATTGAAACAAATGAAAACAAGTTATCCCCAGTCATGAATGGTGATAATGTAGTGCCAGAGTAGTTTAGCATCTGACCTTGTGATATTTTTATGAATACATGCTTGATTAATCTCTATGGATGCCCAATTCGAAGTATTTTCATTGTTAGCCTTGAGAATGCAGGCATTTATCATATGAAATGTGTGTTAAATATAGAATTTGCATGTACGGTTTACCGTTGTCCTTTAGTTCGATGCTTAACTAAGAGATGAACATCTCTCTCTCCGCCACCAGCCTGGTTTTTATTAATGCATATGTGATGGGATCATTTATGAAGACATACCCTCATGAATAATTTCCTCCTCTGAGGTTTTTATCCCTGAGACATAACATGCTCACTTTATGTAGCTGTCTTCTTATGCCCAAGACCTGCTTTGACCTAATCTAGCAATAAACCAGGCCTTTTTTTTATGAACGGCTCACCTAAGGTTGAAATATTTTGTGCAGTTGTACCGATTAAAACAGTGTTAGGCATCAGTCAGCTGTCAGAATAAGCCAAGTTTAAGTGTTGTGTGAAGGTTTAGACGTTGGACAAGATTTCATTTTCACATTCAAAACAGAACAAATTCAAGGCTTTTTTTGTGTGTTTATCTTTTCTTGCTATTCACTTGAATTTTAAGGCAATATCACTGCTCAACAGGAAGAATTAGCTCACACAGAGGTTGTCCCTTACTGTATATATTCTCTTACAGATTCCCCAATCTAAAGCTATGTCCCCTGTTGAGACAGTGATATTTAAATGAATTAAAGAGGCAGCATCTACTGTTTCACTGCTTATGCCATCTGGCAACATTATCATCAATGCAGCTTTGCTCCAGGAATAGCATTACAGGAAGATGAAGTAAGATGTGTGAAGTAAGAATTGTGAATGTCATTGCAATGCCATATGGAGGAAGCCCAAAGGACACGAAGAGAAAGGTTTGCTCTGCCTTAAAGCTGATGTGTTGTATAGATTTACATGTTTTTGTTTTTACTCACGGGTCCATTTTTTCATACTTTTTACTGCTGCAGCATTGATGTGCATACTGAGGGAAATCAAGCCAGCTGTGAAACACAAATGCTGCCCGAACTTGTCCAGTACTTCATGGATGTGTCTCGCATGTAGGGGGGTAAAGTCAAATGTATAGTTTCATGTTGTAAAGGACTAATCGCAAACAAATCCTCTGACATTAGCTTTGCAAAATGCTCATATGTATTTTATTGCATTGTCCACTCTGAACAAATGTACAGAGACCCAAACTTTCCCATTTAAAATAATATAACTAATCTTGGTTAAAGTGATGTCACTTCTTTGCATGTTGAATATTATCGCGTATCCGCAGAGAACCTCCAAAATTAGCTGCCACAGGGATCTATTATCTCAAACAGTTATCAGGAAAAAGCATGGTTTTCATTATGTGTTCATAATGAAACACAGTCGCATTCCAGTTGAACTAATAGATGAATAAAATGTAAACTTTGTCTTCTCTGTTGTGGAATTTAAAAAATTCTAAATGCATTTAATCCCTCTATCCCACCGTTTAGAGACTATTTGTGGACACAGAAAGGAAAGAAATAAGGGACTGACACGTGCAATAAATACTCACACATTTTTACACTTGCAAAACATCAAAATACTGTGTGATACATAGGCCAGTGAATATCCACAGAAATTAATTTGTATAGCCTATTATGTATTCCTTTTAGAAAAATCCAGCTGTATTACTGTATTATTTATTATTTTTTCTTTTTATGTATTCGTATCAGACTTACTGCCAGTGACTGCCTGCTTCATGGGCATTTCAGCGGTTACTGTTGAAAACTCCTAGTGATTTCATGGTGGCAGAAATGTGCCAGCCAGAACCAAATCCCCCCTGACTCTCAACTCACAGCTGATGCTTGGTTAAAATAGTTTGACACCTACGCCTTCACCAATTTCAGATGAGCGTTGTCGACACCTCAGCCAGCTTGAAAAGTAAAAGAGGATGCAATTTCCAATTCCCAATACACCCGAGGTGAGCTTGCAGAGATTTAGCCAGTTGGGCACAAGCCACCGCAGGTATCACAGAGAGAAGGAAGATTCTGTTTTCCCCATGCCTAGTTGGTGCAGCTTTTTTCAGTTTAGGGAGTCTGGCCACCAAAATGCCAGTTAGAGCCAGCTGAGCCCAGTTGTGGCCCCTGGCACATTTTTGCCTGTGTCACAAACACCCTGGTATCTGGCACACAACACAACAGATAGAGCGGCCTGTGAGAAGCTGTGGTTGTTTAGAAGGCACTGGTGGGGGAATTTGTGTGTGGTTGAAGAGCAATTGTTACAAACTGAGTTCACACAAACACACACACGCACATCAACACGCTTAACCACGCATGCATGCACGCAGGTCTGAGCAGAGGAGGGTGTGAAGATTGCACGCGCACACACACACACACAGACCACTTGTGGCTTTTCTCCACTTCGCACAGAGTCATGCTGACAGCCAGAGGTTATTATCGCTGTCTGACCGCCCAGGAGTCCAAGGAAAACACACAAATACAGGAGATGTTTTTGCATCGTAGGAAAACATGGTGCTCTCTCTCTCTCTCTCTCTCTCTTCCTCTCTCCCCCTCCCTCTCTCTCTCTGACTGTAACGCTGCACCTCCTCCTCCCCTCTTCCACTGTCTTCCTCAGCATGCGTAGTGCCGCATTAGCCATCTTCCCACACGGTGACATCCTCTCCTCTTCCCAGCCTCCCACTCAGGCCACCCACTGACTGAAGTGGCATCTGTCAATCAGCTCCGTGTCAGCACACAGTTAGTCTTCAGTTAAGTCAGCGTATCAGTCAGCTTATCTGTCGGCCATGAGCGAGTCAGCTTGGTTTCCAGCTGGACGGTCAGTTTGTCGGTCAATCATACAGACAGGTTGTCATTCATGCAGACTGTCAGTCACACATGCAGACACTCAGCTGTGCAGTCGCTCAGCAATTCTCTGTCACTCTCCCTGAAAGACTTTGCCTCATTCCTGCATAATGGAAGCCATCTCTCTCATAAAGGAGACTCCAACACTTATAATCATAGCTCAGATATTATTGTAACAATTGTTATTATAACAAATGTTATAGCAAGGATGACAGTTCTTCACTGTCCTTGAGTGCTCCCTGTCAAAAGGAAACACCGTGCGTTTACTTTGAATTATGAATACGTAATTGTATGGCAATTACAATAACTGACAAGTGAGAGAATGCATGGCTTTCTGTGTGTATTGTGTTGTGAAATCACTTAAACCTCTCTGTGTATCGCCAGTGTAGACGTTTTCGTTCGTTTACATTTGTGTATGTGCATAGCACACATGCATAATGAGAAAAAGAAGGGATGAAAAGGAAAAACCGTGCACATTTATTAGTGATGAAGACTGTTGTGCCATTTCTGTTGATTGGGAAGATTTGGATGGATGCTTCATTGCTGGGTCGGTTAATGGCGTGTGTGTATGAGTGGGTTTCCAGCATAATAAAACTGGGGAAATTGCATATTCCTCTGAATATTGAATAAATAAATCTTAAAGTCTGATGCATTAGTCTGCCACAAACACCTGTGTTTATACCGGTTACATGTTCACACTTTAAATTAGCAAGAGGGAAGATGGCTGACCCTTTCATCGCTATCTGTCACCATGGTAAATAGACAGAGGATCAGTTCAGGCTATTTCCAAACAGTTTGAGTTGTAATTGAAGTAAACATATTCTTATCATCTTCTCACTCAGAGAAAGATGATGAATGAAAACAGACAGCAAAATGCAGAAAAGGATGGACAGATGTAGGGGGGTTTAGTCATTCTGGGTTTGGGTTTAGTCAGTCTGCATAACACATACTCACACACGCACGCACACACACACACACACACATATACACACAAATGTGCATATCCAAATGCACCCCCCTCGTGGCTCTAATAGCTTCATTCTGACCTGAAAAAATGTAGATGATTAGCTGAAAATTACAGTGCACTGCTGCAATAATTGCGTTGTTTTGTCCACTGAAATTGTATTTTATCCCCGAACATATTATTACTTAATCATACGGCAGTTAAAAACACAGCAGAATCAATAACAGTGATTTTTTTTTTCGTATTATCAAATCCAATGAAGGAATGGGTTCTTTATTTAGCTGGTCTAAGAAATGTTTACATGCAGAAACCAGTATTGTACATTGTAACAGCATTATTGGCTTTTGCCAGTGATAATCCACGTGCCAAATTGGTTTTGATGCTGCCTGTAGCTTGACTATGCATCTGTTTGGTGGAATGGGGATTATGTAAGTTTATGTTGACTGATACATTCTGAGCCAGACTGAGCCATGTACCATAGGCACCGTGTCAAAAATGTCAATAGCTGGCTGAGCTGTAGTGATGCATCCCTGAGAGCAGTGTTTTGCCGTCAGCAGATGGTAAAAGTAACATAAAGGCAATATAAACATCATCAGACTCTCATATGATCAACTCATGAATACAAGGTTGACAGTCGTTAAAGTGTTTTATCTCCATTATATTACCAGGGAGCCACAAAGCCACAGTCAAGGCTGTAGATATACATTACATGTTGCCTCAGTCAGGATGGTAAACATGAACTAATTATTTGTGTTAAAAAAGGGTATGTATAGGTATGAGGTAAAACGACAATAATAAGCAGAGTAGTTTGTTTGTGAAACATTTAACTGTTAATTCTGAACTCTCCAACCAAAAGTAAAATTCACTCTTTTCATACGTTCTATTTCTTACGTAGAACATTTACAATTGTAAAGTTCATACTACGCAATTTCACTCATTTAGCTCTGATTGTTTCCATCCTTGATATTACAGCTACTGGACTGATGGGAGGTTTAATGTAAGTACAAATAATGGTTGACTTGAATTGGAAAACTATTGGAACTTATAATTATTATTAGTTTATTCTTCCAAAAGGAAAAATGTGAAACTAATGCGGCTGTTAATATAGAGCAGGCTTTAGCAAATGGCACAGCTAATAGTGTTTGCATTGACACATCATAGGTGTGGACAGACAATTGCAAAGAATCCCACCTATTTAAAAAGAATATTTAACATTAACTGTTTCAACATAATGACTATTGATGCAATCATTTGTGTTTGGAGGATTATTAAGGCTTGGCTAACTGTTGCATTTTTCATCATCATGAGGTGCATCCGATGTTAGCAGCACAACAGAATAGCTCAGAGCCAAGTTAAGAATACTTTTCAAAGCACAAGCTGAGTTCTCAGCAGGGTCATCTAGCATCAAGCTCCTTTGTGTGTCTCTGTGTGTGGGCTGATTTGAAGAGACATGAGAGTTGACGTTTTTCACACCTCTACACCTGACAGCCTGTGTGTAGCTGCGTATTTGTGTGTCTGGCTCTACATTTGTCTTTGCGCTCCCCATCTGCTTGGATGTGATCTTTCTCCTCCCTGGGGTCGAGATCAGCCCCTTTCATCTGCTGGACGTTTAATGATGGTGGGCTACCAGTAGGCGGTGGGAGTCTGGCAGAGGACAGTTGTGAAGGTTCAGTGCTGGCCGAGCCCTCCAAAGCTGCAACCCCTCATGTCCATATGGCCAATGTTAAGATGCAAACAATACAATGGCCTGTGTGATGAAGGAATTATATTGAGGCAGCTCATCTGACTTGTTTTCAATCATTCTGAAGAATGAGGGGTGGGTAGCTAGAGAGAGTTTGAATAATGTGTGTGTTTTTGTGTGTGTGTTTTTTTGTGTGTGAAAGTGTTTGCATAGTGTGAGTGGGCGAGAGAGCTACAGAAACAGAGAAACATAGTCTACACAGTCAAATGCAAACAGAACTGCTCTGAGCCATACATTAAGGAGATCAGACAAGCCCATGGCCCATCAGAGGAGGACCACGACGTCAGGCCAAGACTCAGCACCCAGAAATATCTACGCCCAAAAAGACAACAATGCTGACAACAATGAACATACTGTATTTTGGAGAGAGAAGAGAGACGGCTTGAAAGAGGAGTTAAGTTATTTACTTGCTAACACTGGCACAGTGGTTAGCACTGTTGCCTCACAGCATGTCAGGCAAAGGTTCAAATCTCTTTCTGTGTGGAGTTTGCATGTTCTCTCCATGTTTATGTGGGTTTGCTCCAGTTTCCAAGACACTACAGTGTCGATTTGGAGTTGGTCCCTGGCCTCTGAACTGAAGAAGCCACTTGAGTGTTGAAGCATCTTGCAGCACTAATAGACTGCGATACTGGTGGAAGCTGGTCTGATTTGGCCAGTCTCAAAATGTATGAAACCCTTTCTGCATATTCAGTGGAATATTACTTGATCTCCACCCGAGCCGAGTAATGTGCCTTCAGGGTCAGAATGATAACCACCATTTATTGAATGGTTCATATCTAGGATGGCATATTTAATTTACTCTGTTGTGTATAATTGCATTCCCAGTGACAAATTGCTGTACGTAATTCTCCGTGTAACAGGCAAAAAGGAGCTGAAGTGTGAGGTTTCTTCAACACTATGCTAATTGCAAATTTTAAAGTCACATGGTGTATTTGATATGACTTCTAAACTCAAATGAGATATCTCGAGTGTGCAGTGTTCTGTCATGCTCCAAAAACAAAATTATAGTCCTGTTTTTGGAAAGAGGCAATAGATGAAACTTCACTTGAATGAGAAGCAAATTTCTTTCTAAGTCAGCTCTTGGTTGTAATGATAACATTAATGATGTCTGTAGGGAAGAATTGCTTCTGCTGTCGTTTCCACACACTCTCGTGGTTAAGATGTTTCAAAATATGGCCAATATTACTAACTGTATGAGTTGTCATGTGCCTCTCACACCATAGTTAAGCACAAAGGAACCATGACAATTTTAAGCTGCTACTCCAGTGTTGGTACTCTCTGAGGTCACAAATCTAAACTTTGCCGATTGGTCAAACACAGGCTTCTGCAAGCCCAAACGGCCGGACAACCACCATTTTAAATAGGATGTGCAAGCACTTCTATTTATCAGGAGAGCCAGAAAAATGAGTCAACCAAGAGAAATGAATAAATAAAAGAAACAAGACTAGAAAAAATATTCACAAAAGATTGATGGACATCAGACGTTCTTATACTGTAACAATGTTTGAAGTGTGGTGGGAATGTGAGCAAGGGAGATCCAAAAACACTTTTAACTTCACAAAAGAGGTTTGTTTCCTATCACCATAACAAAAAGAAGATAAATGATACATTTTGAGGCCCATGCTAAAACAAACAGTTAAAAACCTGTCTTTATTTGAGTATCAGCAAATGTACAAAGTCAGGCAATCAGATCCCAATGTGGAAGGCAATAAGCAGGGTTCAAAGGAGGGCAGGTTTCCATCAAAACCAGGTGGCAGGTAGGCTAGGCTAATAAGTCCAAAAAGGGCAAGTCACATGTCACAAAGCACCAAAAAAAAGAACATCAAAACAAACAAGAGTCAGGCAAAGGTCAGGCAAGCAGATAAAGAGATAAACACTCGAGAATGGCTACAGAAATGATCTGGCAAAGACTAAGTGAAACTGGCTGGTATATTTGGAGAGTGAGTGTGTCAGATGACCTGGCTGAGGTGGGAGACTTTCCAAATGTAAATATCCATGATTACAATTTATGATCACACACACACACACACACACATATGGAGATTTGTTTGGAGAAAAACACACAAAAGAAACAGAATACCTGACAACAACCCCTCCCATGTTCTAAAGTGAAAGTCTGTGCTGTCATCCCATTATCACTATTGCTATGATAAATTGCGTTGAGATTACAAAGACAAAAGCCCAAATACACACACACACACTATTGCATCAGGTGTCTCTATTGCTCTGTTTGATGCAGCATGCACTGTTAAAATGTTCCTCTGGGAACAGATGAGTCACCTTCTTTGATGTTCTTCCTCTTTGATGTTGCTGTGTTTTTCATGTGCCACACTTTAAATTTATAGAAATTTACCTGTACCTTCACTTGCTTCTATCACTCAGGTCTCCACGTGAGAACTTTCAGAAGTTACAAAACACCCTGAAGCTTTTAGACCTTTCTTGCGGATTTCTCGTTTGACTTGTGGAATTTAGCTTTTTTGCCCAGCTCTCAGCTTGTGGTTTGTGACAAGACATCAAATTTGAAAAGTGGGCATTGCAGTGAACTTTGACCTAATTTCATTTGGATGTTGAAGTCACATAGGAGCCTGTAATTCAAGCGTGAATATTGATATTGAAGCCCAATTAAATTCTAAATGAAAAAGTGTACTCACTGCAATTATTTCATCATGCATCATGACAAGGCTGATAGCAAATATTCCTGATTATATATTGATGAATGGTCAACTTTATATGCCGTGGCCTAATAAGCTCTCTCAATGTGTGCCCACACTATACCTGAGTTTATGTGATGGATTCAATCTGTGGAATAATATTGGACTTCATGAATAAAATTTTAATCTCATCATACAGTGAAAGGTTTTTATTATTTTCTTTTATGTTCTATATATGTGAAATAGACAACTTATAATAGGATGGTAGGTATTTGGTGATGGAATTCCAATGCTGATGTCTTTCATAGGCAACCAGGCAACCAGTTATACTGACTACCTGGTTATGCAATAATGATCAATATTTATCACTGTAAAATTCAATTCAAACCCCACACACACACACAAAAACATTGTGAGACGTGGAAACGGGTAAAGTAGTGGGATTGCTAGAAGGGGCAAAGTATGGTGAGTGTTTGAGTGACTTGGACAGCTATTGTGGCCATGAAGGCCTGCCTGGTTCCCATAGGGCTTTGGTAATCTAGGAGGACGAAAACGATTACGTTCATGAAGTTCATACAACAAGGTTTTGAAGAAGGTGTCTCCTCTCAAGGGTGAAGACAGTCCAATACAGAGCTAGCTTGAGGAAGTTCATGAATGACGTATACTCGCAAAAGACCAAAAGGGTGTAAGTCTAGTCAAGTAAAATGCATGTGCATCTGTAGCTGTGGCATGTGGAAATGTGTATCAATTTGTTTAATCATAAGGTGGCCATGTCTGAAACATTCTGTCTCTTTAATCTCTTGTGATTGCTTTTGAATCTTAATGCTCTCCTGTTGCAAGCGGAATAGAAAACAAGTGTGGAGACATCTAATTACCTCTGCAGTGGTTACGTTTTCACTGGCATTTTTATCTGTCTTTCTGTTTTAGCAGGTTATCTAAAATTAAAAAGAAATTAAAAAGGTACTTTAATATTGCAAGATGAGGCCTCTGTTGGCATTTTTCAGTTTTTCTCAAAAGTGAAGAGACCAGTCTTGTTTTTTAAAAAAAATCAGACATGTCTATCCTGGTGATGAATTATTAACAGTTGTAATTTAGGATTAAAATGTAAGCTCAGACAGGTTACATTTATGGGGTCACTGTATAATAACACCTACCTGTATGGTTAAAAACATGCAACTAGCACCAATGTGTAACTAAGATGACGCTGCTTCAACAGTAACAGACATAGATCCAAAAGTAGATGATGTCATTAACCACTCCTTTACATCAAAAGCATGCAAACACAGTGAGTCATGGTGCTGTAGCAGATGTTGGTACTGTTCTGATCGCTCTGGATGAGAGGTCAAGCTTTGCAGCAGGAAACATTTTGTTCTTTTTCTCGAGAACATAAAAAATAGGAAATCTTTGAATTATATCCTCAGATTTGGGGCCTTTTTGTTTTCCCTTCAAAGTTATAGATACTGTTATATCTGAACTGCATTTGTTGGTAGATTGTCTCTGGTATTCTGGGGGAAAGAGATAAAAGTGAATAAATCAAATGAAAAAGAGCCGCCAGACTCTCTAACAGAGACGTAACAGAGAGATCCTCAG
>OMOW01111619.1:0-11918 GCA_900312555.1 Lamprogrammus exutus
GCAAGTGTGGAAGACTGTAGAAGGTACTGCAAAGACTTAACTATTGATTTGGGAATTGCTGCACCAACATACAACTCTAATCCGAGTTTTTTTTTATGCAGGTGTTTTACAATTAATGGAAATTGGGGATGTCCAAAGAAAAGATATAACGGATCATCCAGAAAATTACACCTTACTTACAAGAGTTGATGAAGGTTTGTGTGCTCTCCGCCTTTCCTACATTACACATACTCAGTCACCTGGTATTTCTGGTAAACTGGTCGTGAATTTTGCTACAAAGAGATGCATTTCGATGTTAATTCAAGTTCTGCTCATTTTTTCAGAGACTTGGAGAAAATTTAAAGTGGAGGGCGAAAAACTGAGCAACGTTCCCCAGACCGCAGTTTGTGAAAATGGCATTCAGGAGATAGTGAGGTTCTTGAATCCCACACAGATTGAAGGCCTGTGTTCACCCTAAATGACAACTTTTACGTTAATATTACCAATACATACTTTGGTTGACAAACATATTAAGCAGAAACACAATCGTATTTATAGGAGCTTTTTTTTGTCAATGTTGCACTTGAATGTCCTCTGTCATTTTCCAAAGTGAAAATGCTCATTTGAAATAATGATTATTTGATCCATCAGATTATTGGTAAATTCATGTTCCTACACCGAGGTTCTGATGTACTGGACATACAGTGAACAGTAAATAAATCCAAAAATATATTTACTATAACACTACATCCAAAATCCCTTCAGACAGGACAAAAACAAATCTGCTTGTGGAAATATTGCAACTTCTGGGAGGCCTGTAAGCATGTGTGGAATTTTCTCAACTCAAGATATTTTTCTGTGTTATCTAAATATTATTGGATTTTTGGGCTCTTTTTTTGCAGAGCTTTTTTCATTTTCTACAACTGAGATTTTTGATTGATTTTGTTTTCTGTTTCGAATTTTCACAATTAAACAATCAAAAATGTGACAAGATATTTTTTTAAAAACCTTTCTGGAATGACATTTTGGATTAAATTAAAAAAAAATAATAAAATAAAATAAAAAGTGTCATTTTCTTTAATGTGATTGGGTGGATTCATGGATCCAGGCATGAATTTGATGACTTGAAGACAACTATGTGAAAGCTGTGATTATAATGATTCCAAACCCCACATTAATTCCAGCAGTGATGGGGGAAGAAAATATGCTGACCTCAAGCCAGAATAATCAATATTCACCAATCTATTGATCTGTTGATGATTTCTAAAAAATAATATGTAGTTTAGAAAATGTAGGGCAACGGTCCTGGTACAGGGCACTGTCAATATACTGAATTTTTCAAGGATGTCAAATCATCATCATCATATTTATTGTAAATACAGAAGGAGCTTCTGTCACATAATTTAAAGTATTGTATTGGTTCTTTGATATCTGTGTATATTCATTTGACTGTCAGAATGTTTTGCTGTGCATGAAGCGACAAGAATCTTTGTATTATGGGATGCTGGTGCAGCTGTCAATAAATGTAAATTATGATCCCTTACAGTAAATGTGTTATAACTGTTTATCAATGCCTTGTTTCTGATGTCAAACTATAAACTTATTCTTCCATGGCCACAGGATTTGGTTTGTTAAACAGCCGCACAATATGTCATCATTCCACATACCAGAAACATGTTTTTAAGGTTGTCAAATGTAATGTATGCATAAATGTATTTTGCTCATAAACTGCCCA
Source organism: Lamprogrammus exutus (assembly GCA_900312555.1). Classification (NCBI taxonomy): domain Eukaryota; kingdom Metazoa; phylum Chordata; class Actinopteri; order Ophidiiformes; family Ophidiidae; genus Lamprogrammus; species Lamprogrammus exutus. The sequence continues at coordinate 1,715 of OMOW01111619.1, forward strand.
TGGTTTTACAAAGGAAAGGTATTCTTTGCTTGATTTGTTTAGTTGTTTCATATCTTAAAATGAATCCATAGCCTGAGACAATGGGCAGAATGTAAGAATGTAAGGCCAATAAAGGATGTTGATTATTTACCGGCTACTTTTTAAGAACAAATCTGCCATAAGCTTCAGTTTGGAAGCAGGATAAATCTTGAATCTGTGTGTTCTGCTTTGTGCTGGCAGAACAGCGCCCCCTGCCTGCTTTGTGTAGTAAAGCAGCCTGAACTGAAAAGCAATCCAGCAGATTTACACACAACATAAAGTGAAGAGGCTGCTTGACACCAGGCACCAAAGTGATTATCTTGTTTGTTATCTTACTTGCCTATGAAGAAACTGACAAGATATGAAAAAAAGTTATATTGCAAAATCATTTCAGAATATCACAAACATTTTGATGTAGGAACATGGTATAAGATTGTGCTGGAAGAGAAGAAATTCGTAAATCTAGAAATGTAGGACATCAGTGCTGCCGGAATACAGAACAAAGTGGAAGATACTCAATAATTACATTGGTGACACCAACAGTAAATTCCAATATCAGGGTAACGCTGCTAAAGTCAGTGTCTGAGGCCTCCTGGTTGTGAAAAAAAAGGATGTGTAAAGAAGCCATGAGAGCGCAATCTTGTGCTCAGCGGCTCTGTGTGCAGTCTGTCCACAGGCTGATTGGATCAACAGGTGTCAAATTATGGCAGCAGTTCCCATCGCTCGGTCAGTGTTGGTAGACGGGGGAAAGCTCCTCACAACAATATCGCTCCCCTTCTCTGTGAACTCCCTGATGTTCTCTCTCTCTCTCTCTCTCTCTCCTACAATGACTCATTGTGTTTCTTTCGCACTTTGCACCAAACTGCCTCAGTCGGTCTCTCACCCAATCCATGGAACAATATTTCGAAACAGGCACACACACACTTCCCTTTTTATGCTTTTATTACTTCAAAACTACGTAGATGGGCGTACCTCCACCAAGGTTGACCTGTTGAGAGTCTGTCTATTTTCCATTGAGATTGGTTTTACCTTTGAAGAAATTGTCAAAAATGTAGAAAAATGGCCTATCTCCCTAAGTTAAGAGATCATTTTAAAATTCCTCCATCTGTCCCTCGATCTGGACCTGCACCAAAATTGAATGGCTTCTTCGCTCCACCAAGTTTTGTCAAAATAAATCAACTATAAACATATTCAATTTCACAGATCATTATGAAGAATTTGTGTGTGAATGTGTTAATGTGATCAAATCCACTACAGCTCTACAGTAAAGTTCTTAACATCCAATACTTGGCGATGAATGCTGCTGATCGTCTCTCTCCCATTTTCGATGGAATACGTATCAATCTCTGTTTTGTGGATGTGCAGTTGTGCATGATTTGCTCTTGGCACTGGCGATTGTAACAGCTGGGGGCAGTCGGCAGATATAAATCATGCAGAGGGTCCGATCTCTTTGCGTGTGCACTCCGCCCTGCTGCCTGTGTAGCCGATTGGGATTTATACGTTTCTGTGCAAAATCCCAACATTATGAGACATTTGTAGATCCTTGTACAGATATTTCTTTCATTATCTTAATATGTCATTACACATTTAGTTTTTGCAGCACGGCAACAATGAAAACAGTGTTGAAAGACCAAATAAAACATGCATTTATCTGTTACACTAAGATAAATGTTTGTCACGAGCTTAAACATTGCAAATCAATCAGGCCGTCTCTCAAATCAAGGGGAGAGAAACTGTGTTGAGGTAATTAAGCCTGATAGACGTGTTTGCTTTCACAGCTGATTGAGGTGCCAGGCAGAACCCTTCAGTTTATACTTTGTCCAAATACTTCCAAAAGCTTCCAGGGCTGAGTTTTCGTCTTATTTTTACACCCTCACACACTCTCGTTTGGCTCCAGTCAGTTCGCCTGATGATATGCGCCTGGCCAGGAAGATATAGAAAATACTTGGATACATGCCATGAAAACTTGGGTCTTCAAATCCCTCTTCAGAATTTTACGCTCATGCACGTAATGGCCGTACACTAACACAGACAAGTCACATTTGAGAGCAGCCGTGCTTCCACGGCCCGTTTTCCAAACTTTCCAAAAATTAATCATGTCAACGTTACCTGAACTGTTGATAACGGAACTCAGTTTGTTCCTCGCAGTTCTTGATAAGTTCTTTGCACTTCAAGCAGTTCTCCTCTTCTCTCCAGACAAAACATTTACTGTGAACATCCCTCACGCCCAACCCAGACATCAAACACCACACGTCACGTCCTACATCGCCGCTAAGTCGCAAAGTCTGTTTCCTTTACAGTTTTACAAATTACTTCTTCATCAATTCCCCACAAAATCCACCCCAAGTTGTATTATAAACCCTATTGCAACATTTGAGGGCTTTTTTCTCTCCAAAATTGAGTGTTTCCATTCAACTTCAAATTGTGCAAACCGCATGTCAGTGGGAACCCCACTAGTGAGATATTGTCCCCCCCAGAATAAACAATTTTTACAGCTATGATGTGTAACTAATGATGGCCTCTATTCAGATTTCCAGACTTCCCCAAGATTAGACGATAAGTCTTTTACAGTTTAATTGTCCATTAACAGGAATAATGAATAGGTCCGGGCTGCAGCGAACTCATTTGGCACTTTGAGTAATGAGGAGTGTTGATGATGTTTTCGGGGGCCTGTTCACTCTGAGCCAAATTTTGGCGTGTGAGTCTGCAGGGTTATTGCAAAAGTGTTAACCGTTGGCCTTCAGACGTCCCTCGGGTCTGATTTCCATCGTGCAGATCCAGATGCTTTCAAACATACAGAAAATCATATAGACATAAACAAAGATCGATCCTGCCTGAGACACAGAGCGCAGATGCCGTTCCCCTCCGTGTCTTTGTTATTTTTCCTTTTGGACAAAGTATCCCTTTCTCCTGCCAGAGTCGGTTATATCACTGAGAGCACGGATAAAAATGTGTTTTCACTTAATAACTCACCTCATCGGCTTTTCTGTACAAAGGCAGTTGCAGAATAAAAGCACGGCTCTATCTTTCTGTACATTTGTTGGTGTTAACGTGAAGAAGAATCCAACGAAAACACATTTACATACAAAAAAACCCTGGTTTTATTTGTTTATTTGCATATTATGTTGAAACTTCTGAAACAGTTTTCCATATTTAAAGAGAATAAACTACAGACACATGTGGATTGTGAAATTGTCCTCAGCCTTGGAGGGATGTGTCACATTAGGAGAACATTTTCCGCTTTGACCCCCAGAGTTCAGTGAGATTAAATCCCCAATACTAGCAGACCGCATCTGATTATGTCAGAATGTCACACTGTCACAACCCCTGAAACACACACCAGGGATGCATTTAGAAGTGGGATTGAACAAGAAGCTGATGTATGAAAAACAAAACTCTCTCACTCAAAAATCTCTCACTTCACATTACCTCTCTGGTAAAATGAGTTTATAGCACAAATCATAAAACTAAAGCTTAAAATTGGGATGTGAACCAACAATCTGTGAAGTAATGGACATGTCTTACATTTTGGCTATCTTCTGTGATCCAGTCTGTATCTGAAGTAAAATGAAGCAGTGTCCAGTTGTTACAATGAAATGTGCTTTTTGGTGAGAATAAATATTTACTCTACGGCATCTTAACAGAAATATGAAATATTCCTGCGTTGCAGTGCTTTTAATTTTCTCTGTAATTCTTCTTTTGTTTTGTTAAAGTTGTTATGTGGTTGTTTTTTGTAGGCCGTAATGCGTCACAGCCATTTGCCAGCACTCTGCCGAAATTTCACTCCCTGCCAGATTCGCACTCCCCTACACGTCTGCTTTGTTTCTCTTAGAGGAAAAAAAACATGACTCAAGCATGACTCACTTTGATGACTTACTGATCGCCCGATGGCTCCGATGAGAGTGTGAAGGTGCTGTTGATTCCTCTCTGTGTCTCCTGATGCCATGACAGCCAGATGTGTGACCACAGTGAACCTGATGTCCTTTTGTCTTTTGATATTCATTGTGTTTGCACCAAGTAGGAGAAGAAATCTGGGTAGAAAATGGCAGATTAAATTATCTGACTTAGTACAGCAGCTCCGTATGAAAGCTAAGGTTGACCGAATTAATTATTGAATATGTGTAGGGGCTTCATGTCAGTATCTTTCATGACATATCCAACTTTGACGCTTATTGATAATGACCATCTTATTTATCTCCTTCTTTAGCAGAGGATCAATTCTCTCAATTCTCATTTCTATCCAACATGCTGCCAAAGCTGAAAATTGCAGATTACACGAAATTCTTTACCGTATCTAACATAGACTCATGTTTTTATTGATTATTTGGAAAGCCATAAATAATGTAGTAAGGTTAACACAAGCCAAAACTGCAGTTCAGACCAATGGTTTTAGTCGATGTGGATTTCACTTCATGATTCATGCACTATGTCAAAGTACAGTTTGACAGTCATGATGCACAATATGGAAACGTTTGATCAAATTCCAGGGTGAGATAGTTAAAGTTAGAGTTAGTTCAAGGCTAATTGTGACTTGTTTTGCTTTGGGGACTATAGGATATAAATCACTAAAAGTAAGCCTTTAAAGGGATTTGAATTCTAGTAAGTGTCATTTTATACATGTCTCTGAGAGTTTGAGAGTTAATATGCTGAATACGTGACCCATTCCAAGCATTCTTGATTTGACTCTCAATGCCAAAATTTGTCCCGTTTCACTTTGAGGATTGAAGTAGAAATCATAAAAAGTCTGGAATGGGATTAGAACTGAGTACCTGTGTGGGGGAAAGGTATGTTTATTACCAGTTGAGCTGTCACACTGCATTCTTTGATATCTCTTACGGCATAAATCTGCAGGACAAATAGATTGATTTGCTTTTTAGATAGATTAAGTTAATCTACCTATAAAATTTGGAATTTTGTTTGGTTAAATTGCATAAGCAGAATTAGTCTCAAGAGTGAAACAGCATTGGATCAAAACTCATCGAAGCCAGGAAGGCCACACAAAAGTACACACATGAAATTAATAAGAAATGTGTCAAATAATGCAAATGATGGCATAAAACTTGAGACCAAACATCTCCAACACAAAAACTCAATATGCAATGAAATTTTAAAAAAGAAATTTTAATTGAACTTTAATGAAAGTAAATAGTGAGTTTTGCCTTTTTGACCAACTGGGAGTTTTTTCAGTGACAATCTGTGTTTATGTCAATGCATACACACAAAACACAAAGAAGGATTTGCAGTAATTTCACAGTAATTTGGATAAACACGAGAACAGACGGCACTTGCAGGTTCCACACAGATAAAATACACTTAACAGCAATTTCACGCTGCCACAAATTCCAAATTAAACTTGAGATGTGTCTTGGTGGATTTGATCCACTACATTCGATAGGTCAGAAGCAGGAAAAATAGCTATAAGGGCCTTCACAGAATCTTATGAAATGTCTTAAGAATGCTTATTGATTTATTTCACCTGAGCTGAGGGAGCATTCCACATCTGCACGCTGCTCTGGAGAGAAATAATGGAAATCATACGGAGGTCAAGGCCGTGAAATCAGCGAAAGAGAGAGAACAAGTCGCTGAAACGAGAACAGAACACAACACCGACATCAATCCAGCAGCAAAGTGGTTAACGCCTCAAGTTTATGTGGATTATCTTTACAAATCTCGCTGTGGTTTTGGTCAACACGTCTCACCAGTTACTATTTGCTCAGGTATACACAGGGGCGCCCCCCCTTTTTTTTAGATTGGGGGCAGGGGCTCAAGGAACAAGGAACTCACTTGTACAGGACTTAGGATAGGACGTTATTCTGTGTTCCCCACTGAACATCCCAGGAATCCCCCGAGTGAATGTGGTCACAGTGGTGAGGCAGCTGTTCAGAACGTCACTCACTGTCTCTGTATTAACCAGGAGGCTCTGTGGAGGAACACACACACACACACCATCGCACACACATCTGCTCCAGTCCGTTTCATTGGCCTGATCCTCGTGAATTAGGGAGCTCTCTGTGTGCCGAGAGAGGTCATATTTTAGAAATTTAATTATCATTAATTTCATTTTTCACTAACTTTGGTCTTCATTTGCAGCCCAAAGTCCTCTTCTTATCTGGGCTACGATGCTTTTGTTAGTGAAGATCCTGCCGTTCTGTCTCATTTCCAGATCCTGACACTCAAAATTCTTGAAACAAGTGACTTTGTATTGAAAGCAAATTGAAATATTCTCTCTGCACGCTCAGATCTTTGAACTCGTTTAAAGAAAATAAAACTTTCAGGACAAAAAGAGTTTATACTGTTGTTTCTATCACTAATGCACCTTCACAATTTCCCCCACAACCCCAATTCACACATGGGGAAAATTGTAATTCAAGAGCGAATCTGCACATTTTCCTGCCTGTCCACTTTTCATCTTTTATATGCATGTCGCAGAGAATTTAACACTGAATTACTCTGCTCTCAGTGTATAGATTTGATTGGACTTCAGCGGCAGAAGGGCTCTGTCAGAATCAAGCAGACTATATTTTTGTTATGTACATTCCAAATAAAATAAGTTTTATAGGCAGCTTCACGTTGCCTGTAAGGGATTTATCTTTGGATAAAACCTGAAAGATTCAATGAGCAGGGTGGACTTTTCTTTATGATACCATGTATGGTTGATTTTCTGTAGTAACATCACAAAAACACATTCAGCCTTTAAAGTATTTTAATGGAGGGGCTTTGCTATAGAACCTGTTTAACGTTCCAGAATCCAAAGATCAGACGCTTTTTCAACTGTTATTGTTTTATATACATACGAGTCCAAGACTAAATTCCCTGACTGGACACTAAATTCCTGCGTCTCGTCTTGAGTCTGAATGAGAGCTCTGTTTCTGTGCTTGGTTGCTGTTCCTCTCAGACCGATTTCCAGCTACTTGTTCCATTGTTTTGGTGTGAACCATCCTGTACTTCTGCTTCATGTCCTTCAGCAGCGACACAGCCTCTTTATATTCCTGCTTTTTAACATCTGCATCCTTCAAGGCACCGCCTGTGAGGTCAAAACAAAAAATGAAAAGGTTGAGCCGAGGTTCTTGACAGTTGAAAATAACGGTATCATAATAAATGTTCTTACTTAAGGAGATTTCTCTTAAAGTTGAGCTCTCTTTGATTTGCTCGAGCAAAGCCTCGACCCTTTCCTTTGGCTTCTTCGCGGACGTCAGAGGTGGAAACTCTTTGATCTGTGCACAGAAAGCCATTATATTTTCTTAATCATAAAGGAGACAAACACTATTGCTGTTTACACTTTCTAGATTCATTGTTTAGCGGTAGAACAAGCAAACCCTTCTCTCTCTCTCTCTGCGTGGTGCGTGGAAGTGGTCAGGTTTTGGTTTTGAGTCTCTGTAAACAGTAAAATTCTTCAGTGTGTGTTCTAACATCCGAACAGCTGTTTGAATTCCTGTGGAAAGAGAGAAAAACAGAAGTAATATTCCTCTTCAGTTCGGGAGGAACTGTACCGCCTTGATAACTGTAGGGTAAAACCGCTCCTCACCAACGGGCTCCACCACATCAGGATCTGCTTTTGCATCCATCAACATTTTGTAGTGTTTGCATTTTTCTGCGGTTGTGTCATCCTCAACCCTGTTGTTGCTCCCTGCAGTTTCTGTCTCATCGGGCTGCAGATCGATTTCATAATCAGGGCCGTCTGTTGTCTGACCGTGAAACAAACACAACATCCACTACACGACTGTGCTCCAAAATGTGGAAATCGTGTAACCGACCATGTTCTGTTACTTTATTGTGGAGTTTCTCAACCAAAAGGTCAGAGAATTTGTGTTTGTCAACCCGTCTGACGGTGAAACTTTGGCGAACTGTTGATCCAAAAAACCAATCCTCTCGCAGCTGTGTACATGTTTCTACTCCACCGCCGGGCTGAATATCTTTGTTTTCAGATGTCATGTACATACCTGAGTCACAAAGAAAGCATCTGTATTTTGCACGATTTCCTCCTCGTTATTCTTGTCCTCGGCCCTTTGTGCTCTTAGGTCGCATGTCTTCAACAGTGGCACCGCTGGGATTCTGTCCTCCGCCTGCAGCGCCAAAATAATGAGGAAGCGGTGAACAAGGTCACTTTTACAGGAAAAATAATCCAACTAGGTCCAACTCTGGTGATTTTCATTCTCGCTGTTCAGTTTTCAGACGATGTTCCAGTGTTAAGACGATACTACAATCTCACAAGGGCACTCATACCTCCACCAAGGCCAAACAAGCCTAGAAAAATGTGTCTCGTTCTTATAATATGCTAGCCTAAAGAGAAAGAAGGGACTACAATAAACATCATGTTTCTCTGCAAAACCATTTGCATGCTGCTAACAGCATCAACTCACCTACACATTGTCGCATGTTTGTAATCCTGTTTGTTCCTGTGCAGCATCAATGTTCCCATCATTTTTAGAGAAACTGATTTTAAAAAATCAAAAATCAAAAACACCCGATCTCATAATGTCAGTGATTCATTCATTTGATTATTAATCAAATTAATAAACTAATTATTGGACTTTCCCCCTTTATTTGCCAATTTGGAGTAGCCAATTCCCCATGCTCTTACAGTCCTTGTCACTGCTTGGCGTTAGGGAGTCTCATGCTGTAACTGCCAGATCCTCTTGCGTGCAGGGTCCCAAACCGGCCAGCAGGAGACGCTGTAGCAGCGATAAGGACAACTTCCCTCTGCTGGCTTCCCACCCACAGACACGTCCAATAGTGTCCGTAGGATCCATTGTCAAACTGGTCTCTGCGGTGGTGGGCGAGTGTGCCTAATTGATGCCAAACTTGAATGGCCACGCCCCCTCCCTCCCACCAAATCAAAGAAACAAACACATGTAGGAGCAAACATAACCTCACAGGTGGAGATACTACGCTGTCAAAATGCCTCAGATCCTATCAGAACATGTTAAGACAGCAGAACACTTCCAGACCTTCCATTTTGGACGAGTGGGCGCCATCAGCGGGAGCTTTGAGACGTCCGGCGTCTTCTTACGTTTTATCGTGATTCCCAGTCTTTCCTGAAGGTAGTAGGTCAGTAAAGGAGGATCTCCTGCGTGGAAACAATGACATTCAGGTTGATCCAGAAACATATTTTTAGTTGAGATTTTAAGAAGAGATCACAGGCTCACCGCTTCTCTGCATGGTCAGAGGATTGGACTGAATGTCGATTTCACTCAGCATCGGGAAAAGAACGGCGGCCAGCAGAGCTTCTTCCTCAGCGATCTGAGGGTGAGACAAATGAGACCTGCACTCCTTTTTCTGAGCGATAGATGCGTCCAAGCAAAAAAATGGAGCGCACCTTGTTGTGAGCTAAATTGAGGAACTGAAGCTCCGGTAGAGGCAACCTGGATCCTTTGTAATGCTCCTCGCTGTTCTCCATGTCAAAGGTGTGGCTGAGGGGTTGTGGTGATCCAAACTGCTCACGCACACGTTCAAAGAGGTTATCAAAAAGTTCAAACACCTTAAACACTCGGCTGGGACAAACCTACGGAGGAATTACCTTCTTGGGATTCTCATCAGGATTTAGATTTGCTTCAGTTTGTGCTGCATTGAAGAGATGAAGATGAGAAAACCTCTTTTATTAGTCTGTGATGGTTAAGGAAGTTCTGAAAACCAAGCAAGTCAGGGACAAACTGAGCATTTACCAAATTTCTCTTTGTCGGTTTGCTGTTGGACAGAAGTCTGGAGATGTTCGGATGAGTCCCTCGGGTGAATAAATGGTATTTCGGTGATGCAGTTCCCCTGCAGATTTAAATACTGGAGCCTGTTTTAATGGTTTTAAAGGGTTAAGCAGAGTTTTCACAGAATCTGCTGCCACAAAATATGTATCCTCACGCATTATTTAACACTTTACATGATCAGATCAGGACCTTTTCAGGTTTGAAAGGCTGCAGAAAACATCAGAGGACAGTTTGTTGTCATCCAGCATCAGGACCTCAAGAGCTTTAAACTGTGCATCTTCTTCTTCAACTGACCTGTAAAAACATCAATACCGTAAATCCAAATGTATTAATAAGGCATTAAAAACAACCTTATGTGTGTGTGTGAGCGCCCTCTGTTGGGCATCTTGTGGTAGAGCCGGTGTCATGAACATTGGCAGTATATGGACACTTTTTATGTTGAATATGCTGCCAATGTTCACGAAGATCGGAAGAGCACACGTCTGAAC
>OMOW01111635.1:0-15699 GCA_900312555.1 Lamprogrammus exutus
CACACACACACACACATCAGATGTCTCTCTTCAGCCTGGCTTCCACCCCTGGCAGGACTCTGGGTTATTTTAGACAAATCGATGGAAAGCCTCCTGGCTCTCAGACACACAGGAACATGAATATTCTCATCAGGTTCGGACCACCGGCCAGTCACGACCTTGCTCAGTGGCCACAGAGGAGCCAGTCAAGTCTTAGCGTGAGGGTCACTGGTGATTACGATGCAGGGCGTCTTTTTCATTACCATTCGCTGTTGCGAGACAACATGACACGGACCACAGTTTGGTTACATATTCCTCACTATTCTCACTATTTACATTTTTAAGTCAGCTGCATGTGAAAGGAAATCTTTGTTCACTACATAGAGGATTGAAAATGCTACATTAATAGGAAACAGATCATGTTTCATGGAAAATTGAGGTGTTTTTGGATAACACAAGCAGTTTTGATCAACATATTTTATTTTACTTGAATCTGACCTGAAATGCAATGAGGAGTCATGTTATTACAAGATAGCGTGTGATAATTGTAAGCCAATCAAGACTTTTTGTGTGTTATTTTCAGGCAGTGACAGGAAACCTTAAAAGCAAAGCAATCTAATGTACAGCTCAGTCAGTCGGTCTGAATCACAGAGTAATTCACCGATTTATTTCATTTACTTACCGAATTACAAACAAAAATTTGGGATCAAATATCTCAAAGGGGAGTTTAAGATTTCCTCCAGCTTTCCAAATGTATTTTAGTAAATCCATTTATTGTTCATCTCCATCTCTCTCTCCCATTAGCAAACACAAAATGGCTCGTTTATCATCTGTGAATGAATTACCAACCAGGCTCCTCCAGATGTCCTTTGCTTTATAGTGTCTTCTGTCTCCACGGATCTGTCTTGTCTTGTCTCCCTCCTGTCTCCCTCACACACTCTCCGTATGCTAATGGCGGCGCTCTGGTTGGCAAGGCATTACAAGACCCAGATTACACACGAGAGAGAAAGGAAGAAGAGGGAAAAGGTGACTGTGAGAGTAAGTAAAGAGGACAGAGATAAAGTACAAATGTGTTTGTAGTTAAGCGCCAGAGAGACATGGTTAAGTCCAAAAGAGTAGAGGTGTGAAATCAGTGGGAGGGAAAAGAGAAAGTTTTGTGTAAGTAAGTGACAAAGTAAGTGCTTGTGCACTGAAGTATGTATGAAAAATTCCCCCTGCTCTCTCCAAAACTTTAGACTTATCCCTTAAAAGGGAGCCAGTCTCAGGCCAGGGTTTCAACCACAGTCGGTATGTTTACATGCACATTAACATTTCAACTTCTACCTCTACTTTGATCAGGACAATAAATAGATTTTTTTCCAAACGTCTTGTAAACACCATAATCAGATTAAAGTCATCATAAATCAACATAACTCTGAGTAATGCACCTAGATTATGCAGTTGTAAGTCGCTTTACTCAAGCACATAAATGACCCATGGATTATAAGCATCGTAAGATATCGCTGCATGCATTTCCTCACTTGATGTGCTAAGTCAGGTATATTCTGCAGTACAACAGAATCCTATTAATTCCATCCATGTACACACCTTACATTGTATTTTTGCCAGACAAAAAAACTGAATATAGTGTGCATGTAAACATACTGACTGACGAGGAAGCTCTGAAATCAAACTAATACTTACATCATTTCATGAAATGGATCTGTGCCAACAAAGTATTGTCTTATTATATAAATACTATATAATATGCATTTGCAGTGGCATCTTTATGCAATTTATCAATAATGCTCCATATAAATTGATCTAACAGGGGTACCAGTCAGCTCAAGTGAATTTATTTGGCATTCATTATATAAACGTATGTGTGTGTGGTGTGAGGCGCAAAATGCATTCAACATTACATTCAGAAATTGGGACTTTTGACAGACACAGAGAACACTAATGGGCTTGATGAATCTTTGAACGAATCTGAACTTATCCAAAAGATTTCCTTGGTAACAGACTGAGGTTGCGTGAAATTACCTCCTCCCACACACAAACGTAAACACACTCTCCCCTGATCTGAGAGAGAAAACGATGTGCTGCAGGTACAGCCATTAGAGAACGCCACTAACTGAACAGGCACTTCATTTCGAGTGTTCCCGAGAGAGTAAATAAGCCTCTGGTGTTGTTTAGTCTCCGAGGGTAGATGCAGCATAATTGATGATTGCAAACAGTTTGGTATGGGGCTGTGTAAAGCTACTTGTATCAAAATGCCATGACAGTCAACTCCCTTTAGAGAAAGGGCACTTCGTATTTCTGTCAACAAAACAAAACCAGCTTTGTGATTTCCCTTCCTGCTGGCTGAGAGAAACAAGGCGACTACTCCTTCTCTTGTTTTTTTCATGCCCCCTGCTTGAGAAAATGCCAAAAGGAGAATATCGAGCTGAGCTAACAGACTATGACAGTGTTGCCGTTGTGAGGCATGAGTGACATTAGAGGAGAGACAAGTTGTAGGCAGACAATTCAATCACGCAGCGAATCTCAACGCACAACAATCCCACAAACCCACAGAGAATAATTCCAAGTCATTGATCGAGCCGAGTCACCTCACGACTTTTTGCTCTGTTTGGTGTCAAAAAGATGTTGAAGAAGTCTGGACATAAAGGTGAAAGATGAGGAGAGTGGGAGCCAGAGGATCATGACGTTGGTGGAGGTAAATGCCACTTGTAGTGTGTCACTGTGTGTGTATCGCTTTGTGTTTTCTATAATAGAAGCGAAATCAGTCAGACTTTGAGAACTGTGCAAAAAATCAGTGATAATTGGATGGCATGTAAAAAAAAGAAGATATAATGGCTAAGAACACCAAACAATGCTACTGTGGTTCTGCTTGTACATCTGGGTCCACTGCTCTGTCCCCGTCTGTCGGCGGAAACCACCAGAACCACCGAAACACCAGAGTGTCCCTTTAGATTTTACACTGTCCAGTTTTATCTTCTCCTTTATTTTCTCTTATGTCTAATATTTAAAAATAATTTCCTCATGTTATATTTTCACTTCAATGTTGCTTATTGGTGTGAAAAAGCCCATTTTTGTCCTGTTCACAATCAGAATCGTCTTTGCCAAATACTCATAACTCTCTCACACTGTCCCTCTACATCCACAAGCCTGCAAGTGATCAGGAAAAGATCAAGAGTTAAAATATGGTCGGCATCGACCCGGCCTTCACTGAGATGGACATCGCCTCACAGTGAGACACTGACTCAAGTAAATCGCTCTGTAACCTTTCTCCTCTATCTTGCATATTTTTTCTCTTGCGCTGCATCTCATTTGACCTTTTCTCGCCCTTGTTTCCTCTCCCCATGCTTAGCCTCTGGAGGTGATGTCATTCGTTGGCATCACCAAACAAATCAGCGTGAGCGTTCTTTTCTGTGAATACCGAGTTTTGAACCAACCAAGTCTAAATATAAATGAATAAATATACATTGAATATAATATACATGAAATATACACTAAGTGCAGTTTCTTTCTTTTTTTAACTGTGGAGACTTGTGCATCCACAGGTTTCTCCCATTGTCTTTTTTATGTTTGTGAACCCCCCCAAAACCTTCTCTTCTTCTTCTTTGACATAATTTGTGTTCTGCAGACTTGAAAAAGTGTACATGCTGCCACCTACTGGGCTGGAGTAGAGCTCACAACCCTTTTGTCACTATTTATGAAAAATCCTACATGGAGATGTGTGTGCAAAGAAAGAATCAGTTGAGTGACTTATACAACAAAAAAATCGCCAAGGAAAATTTGTTTTAGATTTAGGTTTTTTTTTAAGGAGAAAAGTTAAGCATTATCACTTTACTTTAGACTTAACTTTGAGGCCCGCATGTCATTTTGGGAGGCGTCCATCATCGGCATCCAATTAAAACATGTTTCAAATATGGTGATTTCAGTTTCCAGATGAAAAGAATTGAGTGATTTTCCTCCTTTGCTCTAATAAAATCCAATAAAGAAATCCTATCTCAGAAATCACCAAGGTTAATACGAGGCTAAAATGTTGATGCATGGTTTTCACACAGGACAGCAACAGAATTTAAGTGACAATTGCCAATATCTGCTTCAGTTATCCGCCTTACACAAAATATGAGCTGATACTTATTGTCAGTATTGTCATTTTCCCTGAAAGACCATGAGCTCTGTCACTAACCTGTATCCCACAGTATAAAGCCTAATGTGTCGTACTTTTAATCCACATGAGCACAACCTGACTAATGATCCGACACCTGATAATGAGTGTAAGAAGTTAGCACATCCTTACCCCGACACATCCGCATGCACATTATTGTCTTAATAATTCAACGTAATAAGTTGCCACGGACATGAAATAATGAGATCATCACACCTCCTGAGGCACCACTGGTGAATTTTCACAACATGTCTTTTTGTGTAACTCTGTGTGAGGTTAGTTTTCCCATGTGGTGATTCTTTACAGTGCAGATGGAACACCAAACAACAGCTCCATATGATACATGAGTATATGCTGCAAGCAATACAAACTTGAGCAGGATGGAATGTTGGCATTACCAGAAATTAAAATGAGTCAATTTGATGGAATGGAGTGAATGAAATGAACAAAATTTGAATTTAAAAAAAAATTGATAATAGTGGATTTTGAATTACAACAATGCCAATTATATATATTTAGTAGCTTTTTCAGTTCTGAATGAGCAGGTTGGCAGTAAAGTGGCATTTATCCTCCTTAGGCCTGGTGACTCATGACCCAAGGTGACAAGTCACAGGTTTTACAGTGAGGCTACAGGATTTCTAAAATACATGAAGGACAGATGAAATTGTATTAGGATTTGAAAAGACATTGCTGAATCCTGCTACCTGTTATCTCTCTCTGCCGGCCCTTCCTGTGATCCGGTCCTCCAGAACAGAGATTCTCTTACAGCCTGTCGGTGTAGTTAAAGCGAGGCTACGCAGAATTTTTCCAGGGTCACTGCAAACCAGCTTGGTTAGGTCGCTCCCTCATTACAACAAATTAATTACACAACTGAGGGGCTATGTTTAATTCTGATTTATTAATTGTTCTTATATGTGGAAGGATTTTCACTCTAGTTTGGGGAGAAAAGAATGGGATGAGAAATGGCGTTTTTGGACACACACACACACACACACGACTGATGCTCAAAGATGAAATCACAACAAACATCGCAACGCGGCTCATAAATTACATGAGCCTGTCAGTCTACAGAGATGATGGCATTTACAATATGATCGGAACAAATGGCCCACAACTCAGTGTAATGACTCCCAATGTATAGAGTGAGATTAATGGTTAGAAAAGTGAAGTGACTAATCTCCCCACACAGCAGTATTCCTCTTAATTAAAATAGGTGTTCATAAAAAGGGGCAAGATCATTGGTTTGATCTAAAGCAAAGTGTTAATTAATGGCGTACTGGGTCTGTGGAGCAGGTAACTCTTCCCACCTAAGATTAATCGCTTATCACTCACGAGTCTGTTTCCACCCTCACACGTGATATATCACATTCCTCTTATGCCAATAATACACTCTGTATGCCAGGCAGGTATGAGGTCCTGAGTAGAGTACCAATTATCTCATGTGTTTGGTTCAAGATTATGCTGACGGTATTTCTACTTAAGTATACAGGGTGCAGTGGAGACAGAGAGAGGAGGATTATTGTAACTAATCCCTTATATATTGATGTACAGTATATACCTTAATCAACTTTGCTACCATCATGCTGGTATAATCACATTTATTCAAAGCCATCCTGTGTTTGCTACTCATACATTTTGCAGGGTGTATGCCTGTGGGTGCCATTTTTGTAGGTGCACGCATTGAAATCAACAGCATAACATGACTGGTGCTCTTTTACAATATATAAGTCAAATTAATGGCTGCAGAAATCATAACAAAAAGAGACACATCTATCTGAGGCTCCAGAGAAGCTAAAATGAAATGAAGTGAGACACAAATTTCCCAAACTAGGGCAAGGGTGAATTATGGTTGCAACACTTTGCATAGTGATAAAAATAACATTCGTTCAAAAACAGTGGTGCCTCTTTCTGACAACTAAGATACCAGATAATAATGATAAATTACCACTGTACACTCCCAAGATACTCATACAGTAAGTGCGTGTGTGTCTTTGGTTATGAAAGTGAATAATTTATAAGGTGAGATACAGTATATTTGCCTTTTAGCGTGACACCATCTTTGTATCTTTTAAATGTAAAGGACATCTTCAAACATATAAAATCTGATAGATTAGAGGAAGATTAACTCACAGCTCCTCCCCTCTGTTTGTGTCGGCCCTGATGATTTGTAAGGATGACTTGTTCAGGTGTCACTTCACAGACTTTTACTTCCTCCCATCAGATTGCTATCACGGACTGCTGTGGTGAGAAATGTCATCTTGGATGTCTAAGAGGATGTTGCTCATCTCCACAGTCTTTGATTTTGTAAATTAAATTACTGGGATAGAATCAAATAGGGCTAATAGTTCAGGCAGCAGTGTTCAGTATGTGACAGGAACTGTTTTTGTTATATAACTTATGCGACATGGCCTGGAGATAAGGGCCTATACACTGCATCATATAAGGAGAAACACAAATAAAAGTTGACTGTAATGGGTATCCAAACTGTGGCTGCTCTGACAGATGTGCATCCGAGTGGTTTCCCTTATCCATTTTCCATTTTCTCATTCACACCTTATTTACCATCCCACAGGTCTCATTTGCATTGTAATGATTAGACTGTATGCATGCAAAATAGCTTTTTTTTTTTAAATGGTTTAATAGTCCTAAATATATTCATGAGATTCCCCAGAGACTCATGCAGACCTGCCAGAGAGGGAAAACATTGCCTGCAAAAATGAAAATGACTGCTGATCCTGTGTTCTGTTCCAAAAAAAGGAACTCTCAGCCAACGTCTCAGTAATGGCAGAGGTGGAGTTCAAATTTAAAATCCTTTATGCTATTTCAATATGCAGAGCTACATGTTTGATAGATAGGTTCAATGCATAGCAAAATCTATGCTTTGTGCTGAAATTATCTATCTAAAAGGTCCAGCTAAAATCACAAAAGGGAACAAAGTACCCAAACCCAAGTACAATTGGTAATATCACCATAGGAAAATACTCAATTACTTTCACTTAATTACTTTTTACTTGTGTGAAAGTCAACACGTATCGTAATGTATTATACAAGAGAACTCATTGCAAGGATGTTTTAGAGATATAAACGTGAAGAAGAAAATAAGGGATGATGGAACAATGGAATAAGATAAATGAGGAAGAACAAAATGACAGAAAGAAAGAGGAAAATAAGGAAAAAAGAAATATAATAAGAAATAACAAAAAAGAACAGAATGATGGAATAAAACAAGCGGTAAGTAAAGATGATATTTATTCTTATTTCAGATAAATGTAAAATGAACAGTGCTATAATTGTTTTCTGAAAATATTTATGATGTGTCCCAAATGCGCACTAATTAGTCACAGCTTTTTTACTAAATAGTATGTAGTGTGGTCAACTTTGTAAAAATTCTGCACACTTTCTAGTGCGACTTGTTTGGTTCCTTGGACGATAAGATGATTTATAAATAGAAATATATATATATATAGTTAAATCTAAAGAAATGTAAGTTCTAATACATTTTTTTCTGGCACACTTATTAGACAATACTTATATTGAACAGTTTAGCATATTTGTGTGCGTGTCACGTAAAATATATAATTTAATATTATTTATACTATGCAAAACCCTGCAGGGACTGACGACAACAAATGGAGGTACTGTGTGAATGAACACTTTACAGCAGTTAACTTTAGTTTAGCTTAGTTTTAACATTAACACGTCTTAGTTAATCAGGAATTACCTTGGCACGCAACACTACATGAACACAAATCTATGAATTTTTTTTATAGATTAGTACACAGAATGCACTATAGAGTATTAGTGTGTAGTATACATTTGGGACACAGCATTATATAAGATTTGGGGTGATACACTGGATAAAGGTTTTTTGCCATTCTTCATTCCAGTCTTTATAAACCTGGTCTTCTGTAGCTTTGAAAATGTTGCACTGGACCGGACTTGAGGCTGTTTATGGTGAAATAAAGCTTTGATAATGCCACTATCTTCCATTTAAAAAGGCTGTAAAGCTCTCAGAGCAGAGTCGCGGGGTACTAACCACCTGCCAAGGTCAGACCCTGAAGAGCACTGACGGGGTTTTGCACCGTCACCACATTTCTTCCTTAGAGACAGTAAAATGGCAATAAGAGCGTCTTAAGCTTCTGTGATGTGAAAAGGAAAAATTGAGCTGCATATAACGTTGGGAGGGATTTGATTTGATCCCGGGAAATGAGTGACGACAGAGTCATTGTGATCCTCTATGAAGATACTGTGAGCAGCTTCAAACTGAAAATTTGTGAAACAGTCTATCATCTTCAAAAGATTCTTCAAACTTTCAGCCACTTAGCCTGCAAATGCGGCATTTTGGGAAATGGAAACCAGGTTTTTACCATCTAATATCAAAACACACACCACTGACCTTATCATATCACTCTGCCAACAACCATGCCAACCAGATGACATGGCTCAGTTGGGTTTTATATGATGGAAGAGGTTAACCTGGTCATCCCAAATCCCATTTGACAGGATCAACTTTATAATACAATAGATAGCAGCTTGAAACAACGTGTGTGCCTTCAAAGTGCCATTGAAATGTTTCTATTTGTAGGTTCTATTGTGTAGGTTTTACTACAAAACGCTTAGTTTTCAGCTGACTTATGAGGTATTGTATCACGTAGTGCAGCTGGCTGAAGTTTCAAATCCTCCTTTCTAAACTCTCTGCTAAGTCAGACCCATTAAAAACATCTGTCAAAAGTTTAGCGCTGTGTTCAACTTTAGCTCAAGATGAAAAATAAGTATTGTGACAAAGTGAGCAAGTAAAAAATATGGCCTGAAGATGTTTGAACTTGAAGTAATTGAGAGGGGCAACGGGGAGAAAGTAAGTGGTACTTAATTCATCCAACAGTTCTTAATTGGATTTTGCTTTGATGTCTAATACCAAATACCATGGGATGTTAAAAATGAAGGACTGTTCTTTAGGGAGATTCATTTTATAGACAGTTAAATGTTCCATATTTCCTTATTAACTAGAGATTGGAAATGCTACCAGACTAGAGAAACAACCATGAATAGATTTTGGTTTTTAAAATTTCTCCGAAACCGAATTAAGTCACTGTTCAATTCTCCAGTGTACTTTGCTCAGTGTCCATGAAGATGAAGACACTTAATCCTCGACTTGATTATACTTTCACTCTATAACAACTTCATTTGAGTCCCTGCAGAAGTGGCACAAAAGAAGAGAGCCTCGTGCTGCTCTTTTTACCGTTAATGAAGCATAATGCGGCTGCACAGGAATCTGACGTTTGATTAATTCACAGCCTGAGGTGTGTGTTATACCCACAAATGCAATAAATAGGAACATACTATGCTTGAACCCCAAAGTGCCACCTAAGGTTTTGTTTTAAAGTGACTGGGGTTCCTAATACTGTCATGTAGTCATCGTGATTTCTTTCTGAAGTCTTTGGAATGTTGATGTAGTTCTTAATGTTTATCTTGAAAATAACACAACTTATAGCGCTCAGTCAGTACAGTAACACAAGCGATCGTCTCATAAGTAAGCCTGACGGTGTGATAGTCTGCTCACAGAGCTAACTGCTAAGGGATTTAAGGAGATTTAAACTAAAACCCTGTCATATATTTCCCACATCCCAGAAATTTCAGCTGGGATATTGCTATATAACACTACACCCAAACACAGCTCCAACAGTGAATTGTTTATGACCTTTTAGTCCTAAATCTGGTTTTGCCTTGTTGGCCACTCTAGGTCATTGAGGCGTCCCTCTCATTCTGGAGTAGATCTGTGTAGGTGGGAGTGTTTTTGAGTGATGTCTTTTAACATTTATTTGCCTGCTTATGTGACTTGCCTGCTGCTGATGTCTCTCCTGTGCTCTCTCCAATTTTCTTTGCTGAAAAATAAAGTGATATACAAAATTTTTGGGTGCACTTTTAACACCGGTTTCAAGTACTCATAGGCAGACTGAAATTTTACCCTTTGGTATTCACTTCATAGTTACGAAAGAAAAACAAAATCACAGAAAATGACTGAAAAACATTCAAAGCCACAGCACTGCTTTTTAGTTCCTTTCTACTCATTGGAATACATGGAATCTAACATATTTTGCAATTACGTGACCTGTGGTAGAACCTATTTCTAACACAGAGCACTGTGAACTAAACAAACTAATGAAATTATGCCAATGATGTCATAATTTGAATGGAATGAGCTATTTGACTTTTGTCTCATGTTAAGAAATAAATGCCACAAATATTGAGGTGCATGTTTTTGCCAGACTGTGTATGTTAATGTGTGAAAAGCCTGATTATCATCAATCAGTAAGAGCAGTTAGTAGTATTAGAAGTTAGTTGTATTTCATTAAATACAGTGGACACATTTCTTACACTTAGTTTACTGCACTGTTGAGAAGTTATTCTTTTGTGTCCTTGTTTACAGTTCATTCTAATTCACCAGATATCTCAGGGGCTTTTTGTATTCTGTTACACTGTTTCCACTCGAAATAAATGAACTTTCCCTCCACTGATTTGCACAGGGTTTCTATTAAAAGCTGTGAACAGGAGCACCACTGCAATTTCTGACGCTAAAGACTCACGTTTGATTCCAGTCAAAGACTGCAGCACCTACCAGTCTTTTCTTTTAAGAGACAAAATAATGGCCTTCGCTGTGTGTTTCAGCAGCCTTCCTACCACTTTACTCTGCCTGAAGCCAATTTCCAGGAATAAATAGTAATGAAAGTGCACTGCTTTTGAGTAGTACTAATAGAGACAGGGCTCCAAATAAATTGGAGCAGTAACTTTTGGATTCTTAGAATTTATATTCCTTAAATCAACACACAAAATGAAATAATTTAAAAATTCGCACAGGTATATTGGAGTATATCAGCAGTGAAAAAGTAATTTATCATTCAAGTGATTAGTGTGATAACACTCTCCTCCGTGTCATGAGAGTTCAGCAAACACACTGTAACCCTGGAGAACTGAGTCAGAGGATTACAGAGGGATGATCAGCAGCTTGGATGTATTCACTGGATGCTCTGTCATGCCTGAATATGATGTTAATGCATTATTTACATTTTATGTGCCAGGAAACCTCCTAAATTCTCAATAATATATTTTCTGGAGAGATCTTCCAAAGTGAATTAAATCAGATAACTGATGCATTCTCATTTTTATCAAAGACTTACAAGGATCTAGCAGCCGTCTATGCAGTGGGTTTTTTGTTATGGCAATGCTGACAACTGATGGATTACCATAGTGAGGATGAATATATAGGTGTAATCATTCATCTTGACAAATGTGTCACAAAAGTATAATAGGACATAACTCAAGGTAGATCAACTCCAGATGACAAAAACATTAATATTATTTAAGGGAAAACCCAAACCAACATGGGATTTTAGAAATGTATCATCCACTAATCTAAACATGATGGCTAAAAGCAGTGTAGGGTTTATTTTTTGAGTATGTATCTCTTCATATATATTTAAAATGAATTGATAATTTCTGAATCTAGTCTTCCAACACAATCTCCATAAGCTTCTAATTCAGCATATTTCTGCCAACAGGTAAGCAGGGTGGGTGCTAAACTAGTTCAAAGCCACAATTATGGACAGGAGCCAGCATATGATAAATATACAATTACTGCATTTTGGCCTAGTTTGTCCATCCTGTACAACTCACACAGCCTTGTGTATCTCTGGAAGTCTTTAGTTGTAATCAATGAGCTCAGAGAAATTCAGTTGACGTGTGAAACCTCCATAAAAATGTTACAGCTCTTCCACACGTGCTGGGCTCACAACTTATCAATCAACCCTTGCACACTCAAAAAAAAGATGACATCGAATCTTATGTGATCAACCGGTCAGTCTACTGGGCAACTAGGGAATGACACGATAAACACTGATAGTGGCACTGTCGGTCTAATTGATGTCGCCATGGTAACATTTCCTCATCGTTTTGTGTTTCAATACTGTTTTTCTTCACTTTTTGGAAGAGGGAATAGTTCTTTTCGAATAAGCTGGTAGCTCAATGTGATTCCTATCATGGGCTCGGTAGTGCAGATAACTTTTTTTGCATCAACCTCTACCTTGTAAACACAATATTGTTGCAATTCCTTCCTTATCATGGGTAACTTCTTTGGCAATCAGCGTAATTCAGGCTATATCCAGAGTTCTCTCATACCTTTGTGTATTTATTTTTTGGTGGGGTTGGAGTTTGTTTGCTGTGTTTTTGATAACATTAAGCTACTGGGAGTAAATCTGCGGTGGTGCACCGCTCGCTCTTCCTGTGTACGCCTGCAGAGCTCAGATTAAAGTTGAATTACTGGTGTAGAGACAGCCTGCTGCTTCCTCCTCCTCCTCAATCACTGAGTTCCATCTGCAGGTTGTTATTGCTGCTTTTTACTCTGCAGAGAAGAGACTGCAGCAGGCCAACGTGTCTCTAAGGACACCTGGCACCTAAGAAACAAGTCACTCACCAAACACATCTTGGACGACAATAATACTCTCATTGCTTATCATCTCCTCTTAGGAGCAAACTGTGTTGGTTTTTCAGTCTGTCTGTCTGATTATCAACAGGATTACTGGAAAAGTAATCCTTATTTTTGATGAAACTTGGTTGGCTGGTTGGACGTGAGCCAAGGAAGAACTCATTCAAATTTAGTACCAGTCAGCCTGATGGTGGCGCTGTACAACTTTTTGAACCGTAAGTCAGAGAATCAAATCATTTTTTCCTGGATTCCTTGGGTCTATCTGCATCCATCCATATAGGCCATGCCCATTTGCACCTTGAGATTTTCTGCCATTTTGATTTTTTTCCAAAACCGTTTTTTGTATCTCCTCCTACAATATTGGGTAAATAGTCACAGCATTTAACATGTAGAATATCTGAACCAAGGCTTTGTTTTTTCATATTCCTAAATATTTTGCTATAATCGGCTCCTAAATTTGAGTGGGCAGAGAGAACTGTTCCCCTTACACAGGGTTACTTTATGTTATTAGGTAACTTCAACTCTACTGTCAAACTCTGAAGTATCCACCAGTTAGTCCATCTTTGCAAACTCAGTTTGGACATTGAACCATCATTCAAAACCAAAGATCCATTTGGGGGAAACATCTAAAAAATATTGCATTTCACAGTATTTACATGACATACATACACAACAGGGTTGCAGTGATTAAAACTGGTGCCGAGGAATTTAACATCTCACTAATTGTAACCATTGTGCAGATTCAGTAAAGTGTTCAAACAAACAGCTACATTTGTTGTACGTGCAAACAGTCTTCACCGTAGTTGCCTGGCACCTTAATGTAATTGTGATCATGCCTCATTTGTGACATACTGTGAACGAGCTCATTAGGAATACTTTGAAACATCCTTATGACAAGTAGAAATCCCAAATGAAAATCATGCGTCGGAGTTACCTGTGAAGTTATCTGTCATGAGGTTTTTACTCAGCTCACTGGGGCTTCAGAGTGAAACATAGGGATTCAGGATTTTACGTGCTTGCCTTGTTGATTGGCACCTCATTCCATGGCATTTCACAGTTGACATAAATCATAAAAAGCTGACATCAGGGTTCATGTTATATGAATGAAAAGTAACATGAAAAGTTTCAGCTTCAAAAAATGCTGACAAGTAGCTTATACTGCTTTATATCCCTCCGCCCATTCATTCCCTGCTGTTTTATGATTCTGCAAGCCCTATTGAGAGAACATACATGAAATGAGATCTCAAAGCTGTAAAACCTTCACCGAGGCTTATATGAAAGACCTCCATTTACACTGGCAGCAATCAGCTGCAGGTGTGCTGACCTCCTCTGACAGCTCTCTCCTGCCCTCCAATCCACAGAACATGGCAACATGGGTATTTGTGTGTGGTGAGTGACAGAAACCCCCCAAAAATCAATTGTAGAAAATGAAAGCCTTTGTAGGTCAACATTCTGATCTTGAATGCTTCTTGTGTGTTTTGGAGCTACAGCAGTGGTTTTGATATATATACAGAAAAATAAATGTTCAGTTCAGTGTCACTCAGAAGCATGTGTGGCACATCTTTGTCCTCCACTTACCTGAAGGACATTCAGGACAATGCCTCCAAAATTTCATGTACAATTAAAGACAGTCTCTACACACTATTATTCTGCAGAACAAAGACTTTGATTGCTATTGTGTTGGAAGCTTTAGTTTTGTTATGTATCCGTCCATTTATGAATATTTGATGAGTATTGAGTTAGTGTAGAGGTGATCTGCCGTTAGCTGTTGAGACACACAGTTAGCTGATTCTCCCAGAAGACCCCCATGCTAATAGCAGACAGCCAGTGTCTGAGCTGATTAAGAGAGACACTTGATGCGACTGATATCAATGAGAAAAGGTGAAATTTTGTTTCATTTGAAATAGAAATATGAGATTCCTGTCACTTTTTGAAGAGGACTGTGTGTTACAGTGATTAAGTGAATATTTGAGAGATTAAGAATACAGACAGCCTCTCCTTTGACAGTTTCCTTGTGTGAATGCAATTTCTTTAATATATTCTCTATTATCTGACAAATTTCCCATGCCTGTGTGCCTTGGAATAAAATCAAGTCACTCTTGGAGGCGTAATGTGTAGGATATTATTCAAAAAAGAGGTTGAAAGACTTAAGATCCTCTGAAATACCCCACGTACGTATTTAATCCTCTGTATGTTTGCACATAGAAAGACGTTAGCATGGTGTACAACAAGAACGGAATTCTCTTCATCTGCATTCTGCATCACTTCTCTGCGGGGTATGTACCTAAGACAGCTGTTTGAATGTTAAGATTGAAGAAGAGCACCACTTAAATTCAGTAAAACAGAACAAAACCACTTAAGCACAATTTCCTGGTTGAAAATGACACCTCTTAGGCTTCAAAAAAGCGTTTGACATGCAATGACTAATGTCACCACTGCACTATCTATAATTTTAACCTCCACGTGAAGCTGTCCATGTGGCAGCATGGCATATGGTTGTGATGACGCATTTATTTAAATGGAACAAATGTAGACACAGATATAGAAAGACAGAAATATGAATATAGTGACAAAAGCAATATGCTTGTCTCTCTACTTTCATCACACCATTTGGCAGCATATTCCCTGCCACCACTATGGCAATGATCCCCTGACATGTGCATTAAAACTTAGCAGTCTCCACCGTTACCAAAAACAATGTCCTCGGACTACTTACAGACCTTGTTTGACCCTGAACTCTGAGTAAAGCCTCTTTGATCTTAAGCATATAATCTTGTTGTCTATAATAGTTTTTCCATTTCTGGAAAAAGACATTTTTACCTCATTCAATTCAGTCAGTTGAAATTACACTCAGCCACTTCCACACAGTTTAAAGGGTTTTTACTCTAAAAATACACAAATAAGTTTTTTAAACATATATTCAATTTTGATAGAGGGTAGAGCTGCTGTGCGTCTGTACTAGAATGCAGATAGATAGATAGATAGATAGATAGATAGATAGATAGATAGATAGATAGATAGATAGATAGATAGATAGATAGATAGATAGATAGATAGATAGATAGATAGATAGATAGATAGATAG
>OMOW01111640.1:0-10807 GCA_900312555.1 Lamprogrammus exutus
GGGAAATTAATTAGAGAAAGTGTTGTCTGTCTACAGAGAAGACAGAGTTTGTGTTATTCAGAATTGGCCTTATATAGTGAACTTAGATGACCCTGCAGTCTGAGTCCTCATCTGAGTAAAAGCATGGGGTAATATAGTTTAAAGTGAAGCATGCTCTAGCAGCCACACAACTCTTTTATTATAGTATAATAATACTCAATAATTGTGTATTTATTTAAATGAAATGAAAAGCACCCTATGCAAATGCCGGACCCCTGAACTAATTTTTTTTTGCAAGTTTGTAGGCGATTGTAGGAAAGGTTGCACGTTGCAACTCCAGACAAACCAACAAACAGACAAACCGCTCTCCAATTATAGTAGTAGGATAGGATAAATCTGTTGTTAAAGTTACTAATGTGTTGTTGTTTTTTTTAGTTTTAATGCAATATCATACAATTCCTTTTTGTAAAATAGTGTAATGGATTCACTGAAAGCCTGGTTTTACCAATGCGGCTGGACGATGTGACTTTGTGACTATGTATGCAACATACAGTGGGTTTAATCAAAGTCTTCTTATTTCACAAATGTGGTAATGCTAATGGCCCAAAATGATGTCAAAATGCATAGTTTTTAGTTTAATAATTTAAAATTTTCTTGGGTTGGGACCCCCTAACCGCCCTGTACTTTGCGCCGCCCCACGCCACGCCCCCTGCTACAGGTAGGAAAGCATAAAGTGTATTCAGACCCCTTAACTTACCGACCCTCATTTGTCCCTTATCAATCTAAAAACAATATTGATCAAACCACACAGGTTCTTAGCAGCACATCTGTATGTTGCCACGGTCCTGTCTCAAACATCTACAGATGATGTAATTTTTGACTCAGTGGTTTGGTGTTTTCTGACATGGACTGTCAGCTGTTCACCCTTATATCCACAGATGTGTGCCGTTCCAAATCATGTCCAATTTAATTTGCTACAGATGGACTTTAATCAACTTGTTGAAACACAGGATTGCATCCAAACCCCATTTCTAAAGTCATAGTAAAAGATTGAAGTACTTGTGTAAAGTTAACATTAATTTGTTTATAGTTAGTAAATAAAAAAGCTGCTTTGCTTCATCAATGTTGTATTTACATTGATGAGGAGAAAATGAATTGATCCATTTTAGAGTGTGGCCAAACTGATGAAAAAGTGTGTGAATGCACTGTAGTGTGTCTGCTGTGACGTGTTATTAATTCATATTAGTCATTTAATTCTTCTTCTTTCCTCTTTTCTGTTGAAGGCTGCCGGTACATCCGCACAGGCCTCCAGGTCAGCTGCTGGTGATAACAGCTTTGATACTGCATCTGCATCCTCCCACATGGTTACTTCAGTAAGTACAGTGCAGCAGAGTTTATTTTCTGGACTTTTACACTCCTCCAAATTTGACTGCCACATCACTTTTCGGACATAGCAATGATGTGAAACTGTATTGGCTGGCATAGGCAGAACCATCACATCTGTTTGTATTGAAGAAACCTAGCACATCATCGCAGGAATCTTTGGTTTGGATTTACGGTGCTGGTATCCATACAGCACCCCCTTCAACACCTTTAGAGCTTCCAGTAAGCTGTTGTTTATTCCCGATGTTATTCTAGTGAACGGCCTGCATATTTCATACAGATACATAAACAGTTTTGTGTGTGTCTTCTGTCTAAGAGTGGCTCAGGATCTCAGAGTTCCCCGTCGCAGTGGATTCCACCAGTAGATCTGGATGAAAGTTCCTGCAGTGTGTCGTCATCTTCTCATCTGGATGAAACGGATGAAAGCTTCCCCCCAGACGCAGAGTTTATCTCGGTGTCGACTACACCAGAATCGGATGACGGCACAGATCAGGACCAGAGTCAACGCAAAACAATAGTGTATGACAGTTCTTTAATGGAACTGTTTAAGGTGTGCCAGACATGCGGGCAAGCCATCACAGAAAAACACCTCTCCCAGTCTGGTGCGCAGAAGAGGGTGAAGTGGAGTTGCCGGGGGGGTCACTCTGGGACCTGGATGTCGTCACCATACTTGTGTGAGACGCTCCCCGAGATCAACTTGGCCACGGCTGCTTCTATTCTCTTCACTGGTGGCACTTTCACTCAATTTGAGGAGTGGGCCAAGGTGCTGAACTTAAATTTCATAGGGCCCAGAACATTGTTGGACCTTCACAAACCTCAACGGAGCCATCGAGAAGCTGCACAGGACTGAGCAGGACATTTAGCGAAAACACTGGATAATAGAATTAGGAACTTTGTTAGTGCTTGTTATTTTACTATTCTAATGAAAAGTTAAGGTCTCAAGCATTTCATGGATGAGGTTTTTTAAAGAGTTCTGGATCCTCTGCATTCAACAGATAATAAAAATTAGTAGGGCTGGCCCTGAGAACCATTTTAAGGTTTATAGTATTTTTGTTTTTTCTGAATGAATGTTCAAATATTTGCCCGTCAAAACTGTTAGATTCATAACAAATAATAATAACTGCAGTTTTCATTATGTCCAGTTTTTTCTGTGTTGTATTGGATTTTCTACAGCCTGGAGATTACAACAAGTGCTTCCAATCCAGAGTGCCAATGGGCTTTGTTTTTGTTCATTTGTCCTGCAGTAGGCTAGCAAACATGTCAATCACACGGGGATTGTAGCCAGTCGTGATCTGTTTCCAACATGTCAGTGTTGTTGCCCTGGAGGCAGACAGACACGGACGAAATCATGTGGACGGTTTCCCCTCAACTTGTGTGTCTGCTGTGTGAAATAAATGATGATCTAAAATGTTTAGAGAGATAGAATGTTCAGAGTGCACTGATTGTACACAATGTGGGTGTGTGATGGTAACTTATGCATTAACAGAGGCTGAGTTACACAATATTTATTACTTCTACATACTTCTAGGTCCATTTTAGGTTGAGCTACTTTGTCCACAAAAAAACCCTACAAAGTTTTCTCTTACTCAGAATCTGATCTCACAAAAGCCTTTTTAATTATTGACGCAGATGCAGAAACATTTGAGGTAAATGAAAAAGGCCTGTGACGGATATTTTCATTATCAGCTCTGTGAAATGGAAATGATACTGATCATTGCAACAATATTACCAAGGTCGGCTTCATAGTTTTATTTTCTGTAATTTGTTTTACTCAGTAAATCTGACAGTCCATCTGGCATGGTGATAATTTATGCAACCCAGCAGGGAAACAGCAGCAGAGTGGGTAAATGAACGTGAAAATAAATCTGCTCAGAGATGACGGCTCATCAGCGATAAACAATATTGTGGCAGTGCAATTCAATGTGTCAACAGAGAGGATTAAATGTAAAAGGTGATGCTAAATTATTTTGCTATATTTCTCATAAATTGTACACCAATATTGATGGAAGTGACCATACCCATGCTGGAATGTGATCCCTGTGGATGCTTCCTGTCAAATCCTGATGAGAGACGCCATGTCTGTGGTGGTGATGTTTGGTTTGGGTCTGCTGAATCTCCAGTCCTTTGGGAGTCTGTCCATGGAGCAGCAGTTGCTTACACAAACTCCAGCTGTAATCCATCAGACAGCCCCCTTCTGAGAGAGGACATAGGTCAAAGAACACCAGCATTACCAGCAGCAGCGGCAGCCTCATTGTGCTGTGAATGAGTTCAGTAATACCCAAACAGAAAAGCTCTTGTCTTTGCTCCGGTGTCAGTTTGAATATGCAAATCATCTCTATCTAGTAAAGTACTGCAACTGGCAATGTTTGTTTAATTCCTATAGGGAAATAAAGAGAAATATAAAAAATTAGCTGTCCAGATATGTTGCAAATAATTATGTTTGCATGGTAGACTTGTTTTTGGTATTTGGAGTTTGTTTGGATGCCCAACACTAATCTGCCAAACTATAGGGCATCTAAAGAGCTCATACCTCCACCAAGGCCCAACAGTCCTCTGAATGATTTGCTTTTTTTTGTGACAGTATAAATGCAGACTTTGACTGTCATTACCTGGAATTCAGATAACCTCTAGTTCAAATTATTTGTACAGCAGTTTTGTGGACATCATCCTCTTCTGGATCTACTGTATATCTTCAACTGCTGAGCATACTGTATGTCCAAATGTGTGGAATCAGCTTGATCTTAGCTATACATTGGTGGGAACTGCATGTTTCTAGCCTTATTTGTCCATGTACAGCAATGCCATGAATGTGACCACTGTCACCAGATCCAGATTTGGATTAAGACCTGGTTCTGGGCTAAATTTACCTGTTGATAGTCCTGCATTGTGCCATTAAGATTGGTGCCTTAGAAGTAGAAGTAGGCAAAATGTAAAACAAAAAGCCTTAAAGAAATTGAAAAAAAAGTCCCAAGTCCCACCTGTCTATCCTGTAGTTATTATACAAAGCATACATTTCAACATTATATACTGTGTGTGTATTTCACTATTCAGGTCTGAAACCAGGCGAAATGCACCTTCTTAACACAGAGGAGTCAAAGTAAGATTGATATAAAAACTTTTATAAGCAACACACTCACTAGGATGCGAATATTTTCTCTGACTGGTGAGAATAAAGGCATTTACAGCACCAATAGAAAGACCATGCCCATATTGACACTGTCCACATCCATCAGGAGAACACCATGGCCTTAAATGCTGAACATGTACATTTATGGATCTATCCTTGCAAAGCACCTTCCTGTTCTGGCCGTGTTCTCATTTACGTATTATCAGATTATATAGAGATATACAGAGCTGAGGCCAGGATGACGATCACACCACTCTAACAAGGCCGTCATTCTGCCATCACTGTTTTCAGCGGGTAAGAGTTCATTCTGTCTTTGATTGACTAGAAATGAAGGAAAGGGATGAAAATTGCAACAAAAGTGAGTTAATTGATCAGTGGTATGTAGAGACAATTGAATTCATTTGTTCATTTTGATCTTTCAAATGGCTGAAGGTTTAGTTTGTTCAGATGCACTGTTCTTGGAATTTTTAATAGGTTTGAACGAGAAATTATGAAATTATATGGCAGCAATTCAGAATAGAACTTAAGATGAAGTGTACTAACATCTGACGGCAAACATATTGTAGCACTTCTAGGTCTCTGTTGAACTCATTATTTGCATTTTATTAGCATTAAAAACTCTATTTGAATGAAAGAGGAAAGGGATATTGAAGAGTTCATTTATAAAAACAGATAACTCAATTTTTTATTAAATTGTATTAAGTGTGTTTTTATATTGTGAATTCACAGTAATATTAATCAAGCTTTGGTTAAAATAATGATAATAATAATCAACAAACCAAGTAAAGCATTGTTTGATTGAAATTTCCTACAATGTTAAATAAATACATGAAATGAATAAAATATGACCTAAAATTTCAATCTGTTTTTGCAAATCAACTTTTCATCTGTCATGTCAGAAATGTCACTCTTGTATTTCAAAAATGGGTATCGTTGGCATATCAGTCATGGCACAAATTTTAATTTTTTAATATCACTGATTACTTTTACATTACAGCCTGAAGCCACACCTGCCCTTTGCTTTTGTTTATCAAACATAAAACAAAATGGGAAACATCCTTGCTGCTCTCCAGGTGACCAACAACAGCAAGAGAACCGTCCGGGTATACATCACTGAAAAGGAGGAGGAGCTGGATGCCTTTGTCAACCCTGAACCGCAACCTGCTGGTGTTGCGGCACCTGGAAGTAAAAAAAGTACCTTCCTAAAAGGGGTCAAGTTCGTCCGTGTGCTGGCCTCTAATACTAAGGCAGTGCCCATGGAAATGAAACGCTATGTGTCCATGTTTGTGGAGGATGATGAGGATCAGAACATTTGTTCCAAAGAGATCGTACTGAACATGGTTGTGAATCTTCCTTTTACTGTGCAGCTCTTTGATGTGTAATACACACTGTCTACATATCAGAAATGAAATACTGTGTGTAAGACAAGGCATTAGTCTCAATCCGTGTGAAATATTTATGATGTCACCATTGTTAAATAGGAATAGGAGCTTTATCTTGTTATCAACCCTCAATAATAAGTGTGATTCTCATTATATTTACACCTCTGGTGTCATTATAAAAAGAAAAAAGTCTCATGGGGCCGCTAATAAAATGTTGCTTGTCATCAAGATCGTCATGCTTCTGTGTTTGTGTTGAAAAAAAATCTAAAATTATTAGTTTCCTACTTGAGTCTAGAAAATTAATCTTAACATAATGAAATTAAACTGATTTAAATTGATTTAGATATTTATTTTTGAAAACTAGGAAAAATCTTTTTTTTAATTTAATTTAAAAATAAATAAATCAATAAAACAAATACAATTTAAAATATATGTTTTTTTACACTACAGCTTTTAAAGAGGCAAATAAAAAGATCCAGCACTTCATGATGAAATTCTGCAAATCTACGTGACCTAGCCAACAGCAATGTGTTATGACACTGCTTTTGTTACATGAGTCATCATAAACTTAGGAACACTCCATATTTGGTGTATACTTACAATATATCCTCCAAATGCAACTTGGGGCCTGTCTGATTGCCAATTATTTGTCAGATTCATGGTGGAAGCATGTGTGTGTTACCAATTGTACCCTATCAGAGAAAATAGGAAGCTATCAGTGTCATACTTTGAAACATTGCATCCAAGAAGCCAAGTTTAGAGGCATGGATGGATAATGCTGCACAATTTTCTGTTTTCCCAAAATGCTTAAATTATATTATGGTTAAAAAAATTTAAAAAAGGATGATGGATAACCATGCCTATAGCCTGAGAACATGTTGTCAGTATAATGAGTGCTTAAAATTTCACACACACCCTTACTTGGTTCAAGCTGGCATGTGTTTATTACAGCCAATCAAACCTGCCTGCAGCAATAAACATGTAAGTCTTAAATGAATCAAAAGGCTGAGACATGAGTACTATCGTCCTCATTTTCCCCATCTGTTTCCTGAATCAACATCACTAAGAGCACACTCTCTTCTCTAAAAGGTTCGAGTTAGGCAATCAAATGACTTAACAGACATACATGTGAGCAATATATAAGCCCACAGCAATAACCCACCAGACTAATTGTGAATGAGACAGGACTATAGAAGATAAATACATTAAGCAACAACTTAGCTTCATCAGGGGTGTCGATTACTGTATGGAAATGTAGTAAACATGCAAGGGGCAAGCAGCAAAGAGCTCTCAATTGCTATAAATACACTGTGAAATTATGTTTAGTTATGATTGATAATCATCATTTTTATTCTAAATCCTACCTTCCGATATTATTCACCAAAAGCCCTCAAAGCGCTTCTTTTATCATTGTCAATGTGGGCCCCTGCTCCACATGCTCCAGATTGGAGGTCTGAAGAGGCATGAAAATGAAACCTGAACCCAAAATGTACCCTGTATGCTAAAGTGTAAACTTAACACTTCAGTTAAAAGTTTGTTTGTTTTAAATTTTGTTGTCTCAAAACAGCAGAGGGTCCATGCCGTCACTTACTGCTTTCATCAAGTGGAAGCGTTGCTACTGCCTAAAATAAACCGCCACAACATTAGGGGTGGTCCAATCACAGTGCTGACCATGTGGGGGTGGGCCAATCAGAGGGCTGCTGTTGCCTAAAGGGGCATTTTTCACCATCTATAGATAAGAATCATTTACAGCTAATCACTCATGCTGGGATAAAGGGCTGATTTAGGGGCCGCTGGGCAAATTGGGCCCTTTGTCAGCGTTTTCATATATCTCCAGATTTCAAGAAAAAAAATGTGATCTAAATGTCGACAAAGAGCCTCAATTACAAGATTAACAAAAATTGTGACAAGCAACATTCATCATCATTTTGCATCATTTTAACATCTGAACAATGTTAAAATGAATAAAAAGAAGACTAGTTTACTTCTGTTGTTTATACAACATGCAAAGATTCACATATTTGGCAATAAGTAATAATAGTAATAGTTAAAAATAATAACATTTTTGTCTGTGTAGTGTTGTGTTCGTTAACCAAAGTCCAGTAGAGAAAAATGGTAAATGAAACAAATTTGTATTCACAGATATTGTATGTTTATGCTACTTTATTTGAAAAAATTCCAAACTAGCTGGAAATCCAAGGTAGACGAGGTTCCTCTCCTTGAGCAAGTAAATTGCCCTTGAAAGACACTGAGACCCTGACTGCACACGGAAAGCTACTATGTGAACAAAATTTAAGTTGGAAGTTTTACTGATCAGCTCCCAGGACTGAACATGTTGAACCCACGTGAGTGTGAGACAGTGGTGGAATGACAAATACCATGTCTGACAAGCCTAGATAATATAGGTATGAAATTATTAGATTTTTTGAACAAATGTAGATTCCAGACATCGTTTTATAATGCAACATGATTGTTGCAATGTCCTGAAATGTGGTCACCTTCCACATATGAGAGAATATAAATCTACAAATATGTGGTGCTCACAGGGCATCTAAAGATGGAGCTGTGGCTTTGTGACTCAGCAATGACTTTTGCTCCCTCAGGAAACTGGCAATTTCCATATACCCTAGAATTCAATCAGCACTTTTCCTTCCTGCCACCAATAAACCTATGTGTGCACAGCTTCAGAATAAGCATTTTTATCTAAACAAACACTATGTATACTGCCTTTTTTGTCTTTTTTCCACCGATACACTCTATCCCTGCACATACCAGGTGGAGCACATTATCACACAAAGCCTTGCATCCCTCGTATTTTCATTGTATTGGTGATTTACTACCAAAACATGCCCTTTTCTGTCGTATTGGCAAACGTTTATGTCACGAGGCCCTCAGTAACAGCTGATTCATAATCCAAAAATTGAAATGTTCCTCTAAGATATGTAAGTTCTAGCTGTGCTTTTATTGAAGGCAGACAGTAGCCTATTGTAAGTAGGCATTTATTTCTGATCCTACTTGCATTTCTTCAGGCGATTCAATTCAAAAACATAAATTTTTCTCTATGAGGGCAATTAAATGACAGCTCACAATATATTAACAGAAACACGCGACAACAATCAGGCACAAAGTTATTTGTCTGACTCACTAATAAATCAGACAAAAGAGCAAAATAAGTTGCATTTTTGGCATACAATGCTTTACCTTTGGAAATACATTCTGCAATTTCTATGGAATCCCCCTTTTTGAGTATTTTTATAAATATATATCTTTGTGTGTATGAGTTTATGGCTCAATCAATATCTCCACATTTCCCTTTGTAGATGCTCTAGAGGAGCAGTGCTCAGAGTGCCCACTAGAGGACCCAAATGCACCATTATCTAAAATGGGATCAGGTTGAACTTTAATAACCATTGTAGCCTGTTGTTTTAGTCATATACTTGTTCTACAGGTCTTTAATGGTAAATGTACAGCCCTGGCTCATGATTATGGACAGAAAGGGGCACAACACAAGGATCAAACTATTTTTCACAAGACCTACTGTATATCTGAGGGAATATTTGCTTACAATTTACCAACTGCATCAATTTGATTCCCACAAACTCCTTCAGTCACTCATGAATTGATTAGAAGAGGCAGAAGGAGTATTATTTGTCTTTATAGCTTCCTCCTTTCATAATCCTTACCTACTACATTTTCCCATGGTACACTGAGGTCTGTAGTGTAAACACACTACTGAGGCTGTTATACTCAGTATCTTTCAGTCTGGTGTTGACTCTGAAATGTCAACACCCGACACAGTATTGACATTCACATTGTCCCAGTGTAAGCTGCTTGTCCTTATCTTCACCTTGCTGTCCACCACTTATGCTGACGTCATAAGATGTTTTCCTTTTTTCTGTCTCTCTGACTTTCTATCTTTGAGCCACAATGTCAATTATATGGACGTGATTCTTGATTGTTTTCTGAATAATTAAACGATTCACTGTCTGACTAGAAAAATGAATCATTTCTTCCTATATTTTTGTAGTTATTTTTGTCTTGATTTTTATCATTTAGAACTAAGTGAAAAGGGACATTTCAATGGTCATGATTTTTACCTAGAATTTTCTAAAATATTTTATTGTACATTTTGATTTTTTTTTAAGTATGATTTTATTTTTTATCTCTCTGGAATTACTATTTCTTTTGAATTTGTTTTTTGTTTGTTTTGTAGTTTATTTAGGTCTTGTTTTTTTCCTGATTTTTTCCGTTTCTGAGACTTCTTTTTTTAATTATAATTTTTCCACGATTGTTTTTTTTTGATTTTATACAATCAAGTATAAAATCTAGACCTTACGATAATCAATAATTCATTTTGCAGTTTTAAATCCTATCCTATCCTATCCTACGTACTATAATTGGAGAGCGCATGTGTGTGTTTGTTTGTTTGTTTGTCCGTCCATCAATACGAGCACCATTCCTCCAAATGCCTCCAAACTTGGCAGAAACATTGTGCAGGGGTCCGGCATGTGCATAGGGTGCTTTTCATTTCATTTTCATTTTTATTTTATGTTTTATTTGCATTTAGAAATTATAGTAGTGGGAGATGGGAGACATGTATGGCAGTTGTTAATGACACCATTGATACACACACTACTTTTAAGAATCATGAATGATGTCACAGTTGTTAATGACATCATTGACACACACACCAGAACCATGAATGATGTCACAGTTGTTAATGACATCATTGACACACACTAGGGGAAATGTTGCTTCTGGGGAGGGAGTGAGGGTCGGGGGAGACTAGGGTTTGGGGTGATGGGTAGGGCTGGGGTGAAGGGTGAAATATCAGGGGGAGGATGTTACGTGAAGGTCGGCAAGAAAAGGTAGACATGCCCAAATGGTGCTTTTAAGGGGAGGGGCAGGGGCTGATCAAACTCTCAAGGACGGCATC
>OMOW01111645.1:0-13879 GCA_900312555.1 Lamprogrammus exutus
ATGTGCGTAGCGTGCACATATAGACTTAAACCAATACACCTTTATTTTTTTGTATCAGTGCACGCACACGTCCAGTCTCTCTCTCACACACACACAACCATAGACACCACAAGGATGGACTAGCTTAGTTGAATTTATTAGTTTATTTAAATATACATTTAACATGTATATGACCCTGCGTTTTGTTAGCTTCCTTGCTATGTCAAATTATGATCTGATTGCCCAGTCAGTAAATTGAATGATTTGGCTATTCTTTCTGGTTTATTAATAAATATTAGATCAATCTGGGGTTGAGATGATGAGGGGATTCTAGTGGGGCCTTGGATTACTTGGATGAGGTCAGACTGACTTGTTATGTCCTTAAGTTTTTTCCTATTTGCCTTCTCAGCCCAATTAATATTTAGATCCTTAACCAGAGTGGACTCTTTATTTCTGTCAAGTTCTTTCAGGGTGTATCTTAGATGTTCATAAAACATGCTATTTGATAAGGGAGGTCTGCATATACCGTTCGAGTCCATAAGTAATTTTTCGAGTTGCTCAGTTTTTGATATTTAAATGTCCCCCAAGTAATCCTTTAGGTTTTGTTCGTGAGTCCCAGAAAACGTTCGCATGATTTGTCGTTTGAAACAGCTGAAAGTTGGGTTGTTTGTAAACAGTTGCATTGTGTGTGCATTTTGGGGATAACTGGAAACGCTTGGGTCACTTTTACCGCTATAACAGTCAACGCCGAAGAGAGTGGATTATTGTCACATCGTTGGAGTATCTCAGTCATGGGATTACCCTGAGGATGGACTGTACCTTGTCTGATGAAGGCATCAGGGGACTGTGGGTCATTGCAGTTGGAATCAGGTCCTGGGTCACCTGCGAACAAGAGGGTGGCGGCTCTATATACAGTATATATATGTGTATATATCTATAAACGGCTTTCTATATATATATATATATATTTCAGACAAGGTTTATATTTTTATATATATATGTAGACTATATGTTGAGCTACTTCAATCTCTGTAGTGATATCCCCCAGGGATGTAATCGTTGAAGTAAATCCGTGCGGAGAACATCATAAGATATCTCTGCTATCTCTCTCCCATAATCTGTTTCTAATTAAGAGAGTCTAACCTCCAGGCTACGGCACTGCTGAGGTACACTCACAGTTAATCTGCAGGTAGTTTTTAGCTTTCAACTGAACGTAAAAATAAAAAAAAGAGACGATTGTTTCCTGTCTGACAGTATGAGTTTAAGAATTGTATTACATCATTTTTGATATCTATCGTGAATAAATAAACACCTTCAGCCACCAGCCTGTCTCCTGTATGTGGAGCCAAAGTGTAGGTTTCATTTAGCACACTGCTGGGCCTTTACAATGTCTTGAAACCTCCCATAATCACTTAGCTTATCCTGATCAAAGTTGTTCGGGGCTGAAACCTATCCCAGCATGCACCTTGCCCATCACAGAGCTAACAAACATGGACATGTAGTCGCATTAACACCTACGGGAAATTTCAAATTTCCATTTCCTCAACCTGCCTGTACTCTGGACTGTGAGGAAACACACATTTTAAACATAACCACGTGATGTGTCATAACACGTGTACACAAACACGTACATATCATAGATTACATCCACGTACATGTAGGTGTGTTGGACATTGCGTACTAAAGTCGAACGAGCTATTCTTGACTCTCTAATTACATTGCCGAGGGTTATTCTATCATACTATTCAAAGCTATTATCCCTCATCCCCTCTGTGTGCCCCACTCCCTCCTCCCACTCCTCTCTTTCTGTGTTTCTTGTTTTATCACACAATCCAATGTTGCAATTTCCACCCAAGGGCAAATTGGTACGAGGAGCTGCTCATTATGATATAGAGATGTGATCCAGTATTTTATTCAAATGTTCATCTCCCTCTTTCACTACCTGTTTTTATCCACATCATTCAGTGTTACCTGAGGAAGGCACGATTAAGAGGCAAAGGAAGGAAAGGAGCATAATAAGATGAAAGAGAAGGATAGGAGGGGAGTAAGAGAAAAAAGAGTAGATGGGGGAAAGAGGGGAGAACAGAAGGTATGCATGGGGAAGAGGAGAATTTGAAGTGTAAATACAGAGAGAGGGAAATAGAGATAAATTGTTTTTCCTCAGGTTGAAGCTTAATTACTTTTCTAGGGAGGTTTTCGCTGTGTTACTTACCTACACAATCCTCTATGTGTTCTGATTAAGGAAAGCAAAGGGTTTTATCAGGGGAAATTAGAGAGGCAAGATCACTTAAAGACAAACAAAGGAAAATGCCCTCTCTGTTGAACTCTGTTATTTATGGAAATGCTGCGGCAGGAAGATTGTTGACAAAAACATAATTCTTGCGAGGATTTGTCCTCGTAATGGAAGAGATGGAGACTGGAGAAAACGCAGAGAAATGTGTGTGTGTGTGTCTGTGTGTCGAAAATAAATTGCTTTGGTTTCATGTGTAAATGGTTACATGTTCACAAATCAGGTGGGGGAGTCCATGAGGGTATCAATTTGTGTTAAGAGAGAGACCCTGCTTTGTGTTTCCATTGTGTTATAAAAACACCTCTCAATCACTTAATGAACATATTACACCGCCAGGCTTCCAAGGCCAATGAACACTCCTGAGAGTAACCTCGCACTCCCTCAGAAAATAAGGTTTCTTTAAACAAATATTCCAGCAATAAACTCTCTTGCATTGATATATTGTAGTTATTCTGTCCTCATTTTGTCACTTGGCAAATAACACAATATGTTTTTAAAAACAAATTTCAGGAGAAGCTGGACTTTCATTCTTGTGCATTTTCAGCCACAATTCTGCAATCATTTTTGAGTGAGCATGCCAACTTGCAAAAAGATCAAATAAATAAAAACATTCACAATAAAAATCATTTTATTTTGTACTGTAAGTTCAGACTCACCGTTTAATCCAGTTTTTGTGTAACTGAAGTTTTTCCTCTTAAAGTTAAACAAACCATTAT
Source organism: Lamprogrammus exutus (assembly GCA_900312555.1). Lineage (NCBI taxonomy): Eukaryota > Metazoa > Chordata > Actinopteri > Ophidiiformes > Ophidiidae > Lamprogrammus > Lamprogrammus exutus. Next base: position 2,986 of record OMOW01111645.1, read on the forward strand.
ATCCAGCAGAAAGTTGTTTAGAGGCAAATCCAACACTGCAAAATGATTCTCCCTTGTAGTGGTGCTAATGCAGTTACTCAAACAGTTCATCCAAACCTCCAGTAGTGCTCTTGCGGGCAGCCAAGCTGAAGAGACACATCACATCGCGTCTCGCTGTCCTCATGTAATACATCTGGAAAATCAGCACTGACCTCGGTTGACAATGACAATGATGAATTGAGAAACGTAACGATACTCTCTTGTTTTTTTGTTCTCTTTCAGGAAGCAATGATTAGTACATGGATACAATACAGTGATGGTTCAGTGACACCACTTGATATCTATGATCCCAAGGACTTCCTCCTCTCAGCTGTCTCATTGGATGAAAGCGTCATTTCTGTTACCAATCAGGTACAAGACATTAGCAGCACACCACAACACTTTCATCCCACGGAGCTCTGATTGCGATGACACAGATGCATTTGGGGCTGTAAGAGGTGTCTTGCTGTTGCTTGGTAATGCTTAATTAGCTGTCAGTTACTTGTGTGCCCGTAAGTTACATATGATAATGATCAACACATTTAGAGTCTAAAAGCAGCTTATCTCATGATAACGTCTGTCTGTCTGCACCGTTTGTTAGGCTCGTCTCTCTGTGATTCTGATTGGACAGCAGATAATAAGTAATGTGACATACAGCATTGCTTCTCATAGTTAAGCCTAATATGTCAACCGTTTGAGCGCCATCTCATATGAGCAATGACATAAATTCAACACTACATAAAAGATACAAGGTTTCTCACTGTGGAAGTGTTAGAAAATGCTTTGCAAATGTGGTATTCAAAATACAACCTGACAAAATTCCGACTGCTCTGTTTGTTCACCATGACATGATCTCTGTTTGCAATTAGGAACAACACTGGCCAATAATCGTGGCAGAGGGCGAGGGACAGGGGGCGCTGGTCCGTGTAGAGATGGTCATCTCTGAGACGTGCCAGAAATCCAAGAGAAAGAGTGTGCTGGCATCCGGAGTTGGCAATGTGATAGTGAAATTTGGAGCAAAGAGTGAGGAACGAGGAGTAATGGGAAGAGGAGGACAGGAGGAGGTCGGAGGGACAGACAACAGCACCAGCGAGCAACGGACAAAAACTGAGAAAGAGGGAGGAGAGTGGAAGTCCAACAGTGTGGCAGCAGAGCGAGAGGAAGGAGCCATGAGGAAGGTGGGAGAGACTGATGGATGGAAGGAGGAGGAAAGGACAGGAAGTGAAATACTTTATCCTAAACAACATCCTATGTAGCAGGAACGGAATTGTTGAAAATGTGGAATCATCATGAGTACAATTAAGGGTTAATTTAATGTTTCTTAAACACTGGGCCTGTCCTTCCTCCCCTTCCCCAGGTCAGCACAACAACGAAGTCCACAGTAACGCATCATGCTTCTGGCGGCAAAGCTGCCAGTGGAGGCAGCAGCAGCAGCCGAGGTGGAGGCCCAAGCCAAGCGGGGGACTACAGTGGACACCCAGTGCAGGTGGAGGTACCTGGGACTGGGAACAGTGACCTTTCCCAGACCCCTAGAGGCTTGTCAGACCTGGAGATTGGGATGTACGCCCTTCTGGGAGTATTCTGTCTGGCAATACTTGTGTTCCTCATTAACTGTGTCAGCTTTGCTTTCAGGTACGTATTGGGGAATTTAGGACCTTTTTTTAATAACATGAAGTGTAATGTAAGTGTAATGTAATTTTTGAGAAGTGACTCTTGCATGTAGACTGACTCCTATTTTTGATCAACAGATACCGTCACAAACAGGTCCCTGTGCTGGAGGCCGGAGGCAACATGAACCACGCCCACGACTGGGTGTGGCTCGGCAATGAGGCTGACTTTTTAGCCGAACACTCTGACCAATGCCAGGGTCCACTGCCAGATGAGTGCACGACTATCATTGACCGAAACGAAGGCAGTTACGAAGAAAGCAAGTACCTGTTGAACGGCGCTGGTAACAGCTTGGTGATGGGTGTGGGCACAGGCATGGGCACTATCAGTAGAGGTGGTGGTGGCACGGGTGGACATCGGGGAATCACTCATGGACAAACCTTGCCCAGATCCATTCCAGAACCTCATCAGTGCCTTTCAGCAATCCCCACTGGTGGCAAAGACGCCCCTAGCCAAGTGGAGCATCTGAATAATTCCCCCCGAGCCACCTCAGCAGCTGCAGTTGCAGCGGCTAAACGTAAACGTGTCAAGTTCACGTCTTATGCCACTGTTCTGCCCAATGATAATACTGGTGGGGGTGGCCCATACACCAATTCCTCAGTCTTGGTGACCAATGGAAGTGAAGATGACATCAAGTGGGTGTGTCAGGATATGGACCTGGGTCAGTCTGAAATCAGAACCTATATGGAGAGGCTACAAGACAATCTGTGACTGGAAACAAGACATGGAGGGGCAGTGGATGAGTGCGGGAGAGGGAAGATCAACAAGTACAATTCACCTGTAATGCCTTTGCAAGGATGAAGGGAGGGAAATGGAAGGACCGTGAGTGGAAAAAAGAATGAAAGCGCAGCGTGTGAGTGTAGATAGATGGGGAACGGGACAGAGAAGACAAAAAAACAGGAAAGTGTAAAGTGTTGTAGACTGCTGAGAAGATTACTGAACAGACAGTGTAGGGGATGCTCACTTTTAGCTACCCTCGGCCTACAGAAAGCATACCATCATTACTAGCTCACACTGAATTCAATGGTAGCAAACAATAAATAACATGATTTTACGTTCTTTGTATAATTTATTGTGGAAACTTTTGTGTAAAAATAATCAATTAACTCTATTATTTGTAATGAATATTTATTTTGGAAATATGAACTTACAAGTAAACCGTTGTGCTATAAATTCAGGGTATGTTCTTGAACAGTGTTATGCCATGTTACATTGGCTGTGGCCGATGATTGACATGTAGTTTTATTATACAAACCTGTGAAGGCTAAATGAAAATGAAGAATAACATTTGTTCCTGTTATTTCATCAGAGATACCATTTCCTTCTGGCATTACTCATACGTAAAGATATAACTTGTAAAAAATACAGTATATATATGTATTCCAAGTACTCGATTATAAATTCAAACATTTTGCAGTCACCAGTGATAGTTGACTGAATACTTTCCTCAAACAGCAGAATGTTTTGAAAGTTGGAGAGCAATGTGAGATCAAATGGACGGTGTCTCCCTTGGATCCAAGACAGAGGCATTTACACTTGCACAATGGCAAACAGGAGAGAACATCAGCCATACCTTGGGCTCGCGTCCTGTTTACTGCAACCTTCCAGCCAACGACGGCTTACTCCCTGTATTCAAAACCAATCCTATCACCCCCTGGCCCCCTCCTCTTGTATGTACTTGGACAGCAGGGGAAACTTTGTACACAGTGAGATACTGTGAAATAGTGTCTGTAACTTAAGGGGGACTGACTGCGGTGTCTTATGTAAACGGAGGCTGCTTGGGCTTTGTGAGGCCTGACTGAACTTTCCAATAAGGAGGATTACTTAAAACAGAGACCACAGGCAGACCAGAGAACTGCAGCAGTGACATGTGAGGATGCCTTCAATGACTTTAAGAGACAATGGAGTGACGCGCTTGAACATCGACTGATGAGACATGGGTTCATGAGACGTGTTTGTTCTTGGTGAATGATGTTTTATTTTTGTTTTTTATTTCGGCTCCTTTTGATAGATTGTGTCTTTATTACGTTTTATCCCCTTGTGTTTTTCCTAATTTGGGGAGATTAAGTTTAGCTTTTTATTTTATAGATGTATTGAAACTTAAGGATATATCTTTTCTTTTCTCCTAGAGATGTATTTATTTAAATTAACATTTGAGAGGGTGAGGAAGGAAAGGAAGCTCGAGGACAAAGAACGCTGAATAGTAAATGTTAGATCTGCAGGAGAACGATAGCACATAAATGTAAGGAGGGAAACAGAGAGAAGGCAGTGGTTGCCTCACCTTCGTTAAGCTCAGGTGATGAGTCGTGAAGAACCGACAATAAAAAGGCGAACTGTAAGATTGTTAAGATTGCAATATTTATTTATAAATGTGTTACTGTTTCAGAGTACACTGTATGATGTAAATAAATAAACATGCTTCAAAGTGCTTGTGAATAAGATTGCAGGTCACTAGTCAACAACACGGTGGCATTTTGTATATTTTACAGTGCAAACATGGTACACAATACTATCTGCCACCACAATGTGAAAGTGATCTAATCAGTTTTTTGTTTTTTTCTAAAGATATTCCTTTTTGTTTAAACTATTGAATAAGTTCTTGTCTTTGTACAGGGTAAGAATCAGTTTACCTCCATAATAAGATGTAAAAATAGAACCCATATGTTGTACAACACACTCAAATTTGCTGAAGGATGGTCAGGGAATGACGAGGAGTGTATGACTCTATTTTTACCAGGTTTGTCACCAAACCACATAGTGGACTGTTAGTCTGTAGGTGGGTTAGTTCAAGGGAAAACAAAGTCAATTCCAATTACTACAGACAATGAACATCTATTTGTTTGATGAGACACTCAAAGACTTGGATAGCCTGTATAGCCTCCACCAAAGCAATAGATATTGTGACTGATGATGACGATATTATTGTATCTTCATGACTCATACACATTACTGTATCTCGCCTAGACCAGCATAGCCACAGCACTGCTGTGATCGAATGGATCGGTTAAATAGGTCCAAGACTTATAGTTGCTTAAGGTGTAAGTGTAGCAATGCCCTCGGATGAAAACCGTTTGACTCAGTACTGTGAGTTCCATCACATTTTACAACCTGTGATGTCTCTTCTACCTGTAATTTTAACCGTGTGGATGTCAACTGTTAAAAAAAAAAGGATATTTTCGACAATATTATTTTTGAGACATTTGAGCTTTTATTCGATACTGGAGGAAGATGAATCAATGTAACCGTTTTTACTGCATGCTTACTACTACTGCAGAATTTTGGATCAGTTCCCAAAAGGAATTTTTATGCTTTGCCTTCATCGCCGATGTTAGAAGAATACATAGAATGAGCTGGGGAGCAGTCGGTTGAAACAGGATAGTTTAGTGTTACTTTATATCAATTCGACCTTGTAACATTTAACAGAGATTTTTGTGCTTTTTAAATACACAGGGAACGTCAGCGTAGCAGTGAAGAAAGGAAGAGCACAGTAGGTTTTTCTTTTTATATTCCTCTCAAAGGCTGGTTCAAGACGATAAAACAGTTTGTGGGAAAATGAGTTCCATTATTCTGCATAGCTTTTACCTTTAAGTTGTTGATAGAGCATTCTCGTTCCACACAGTCTACAAAGAGTTGGTCTGCTTTTATATCATTCGCTATGGTAGACGTCCCCCTTCACACATCATCTTGCACTTAGACAGTCATTAAATATTTTACCTTAGAACCACGTTAATTTTGCATACTGTAAAACATACATACTTATATTTGACTGTTGCTTGTTGAAAAAGAACAAACTCTTTTTCTAAAATCCCGTTGGATGCCGTCAGTGAACAGCAGTTGTTCATCAAGAAATCGGTAATAAAATGGGACTTCTACAGTGGCTGTATTTGCAGTATTTGTTCTTGGCAGTGTTGGTGGCATATTTTCAGTGTTCAACACACCAAACCACTAAATGACTACATATACATTTCATTTCAAACAGGGTTTAGTCGTCTACAACGAGAGTGGGAGGCACTCAGACCTACCTTGAGCAGCTGTTGAGTGTGCTGTGGTTAGAAGAAGTGCTTAGTGGACACAAGCACTTAAGTTTTGCTTTTTGCTATTGTCATTGTTTCAACATGGTCAATGGAGGCAAATAAAGACCCATAACCAAAACTAGCAGCCTGCTTCTCTGTCTTTGTCCACACAGACACACAACTGGATGGAATTTCCACTGGAGATGGAAAAACATATTTAAAATACAGAAACTATGCTTTTTTTTTTTACGAGATAAAATATCACACTGTGACTTCTTAGATAACAGAGGCATGTTGAAAATGGAAATTACAACTGCAGTGCGATTTGATTTATTTAGTGTGTGCAGCATGGGTATTTTTAGGACGTTTATCCCTCTAGCAAACACATTTTAGTGTTTACCTCCAGACATGGCTGAGTATATTTCAGTACTCAAATCATTGAATAGTGTCAAAAACTGCTGGAACTATATTTGTGTAAACAATGTTGCAAAATAGCAAAGTGTGTATGACAGTTTTGGTAAACATTTGTGAACGGTCTGGCACTTTTTCTACTTGTTACTTTCTACAAATGTTAAACAAGAAAGAACCCTTAAAGCAGCAGCAGTGTTATGGAGGGCAGCAGCTGATTCACTGATTAAAAAACATTCAGTGAAAGATGCAGAACTCATTAAATCACCTGGTGGAATACAGAATGTTGACCCTCCAATAGGATATGGTATCATTAGCAGTACTTCAGGTGTGCATGCATATGCAGATATCTCAATGGAAAAAATCTGGCATAACATATTTATCCCACAATAAATAATCAGTTGGTAATATTTGGATGTGTGTGATCATCAAAACAAGGCAAAACCAACAAATTGATTAAAATATGTTTAGTTATGAGATTTGGCTGGCAAACGGCAACTTTGGAGCATCCTCCTGCTGATACAGCACAGCTACAGTGCTCACTATCTGGATACGTTATGTAGATAATGAGGTCACATGTTAATGCAAGGTGTACAAGCGTGCAGAATGCATTGTAACTGGATCGCTATCCAATCTGGCAGACCACATACACATTGTGATTGGCTCACAAGTAGCCTGTCGTAAATGCACTGAGTACTGCAGGGACGCATTCATTCCTAAAATGTGGCCACGAGTTGTAAACATCACATCGTCCTCTCTACAAAACTCCTCTCAATCTCATTCCTAAAGTTAATTGAGTGGAAGTTGTGAGTGTGAATAATAACCTGTCGCTGGCAGTTATTTAATGAATGAATGATGATCATGAAAGGATGGGCTTCAATCGCGTGATGATCCACCAACTGAGATCCGATCACAATGCAGACTATCCAGATAAGCAGGATGTATGTTGATGCAAGGAGCACATGCAAGTGCCATGATTGGTTCTCGCTTTCTGGACAATGTGTCCGGATAGCAAGGACGGATGTTAATGTTAGGTGTAAATAGGGACATAGAAACATTGTGATTGTATTGTTTCATGAGTACACAGACTTGTCACCACGTTAGTACTGTAAGTCTATATGTGCATCGGAACTGAGGTATGAATACATAAATGGATCGCTGAAAGAATGAATGAAATATGAATTTGTGTTTTTCTGTAAGTAGTAAATCAACGGATAGCTTCTTTTTTCATGCGGGATGGGAGCAGACAATAAATAGAACAATTTACTGAAAATGGCCTCAAATGGGACTCAGCGAGACAGCAGAGAATGAGAGAGTCTGGATGATAAAAGTAACTCCCACCCAGGCTGCATCAATCCCCCAACACAATTGTCCTACCTGGAGACATTTACCTTGTCTCTATCTTTACAAATACATATTTTCTCAGGCTACATAAATGTTCATCTTCTCTATCTGTATAACTACATACCCTCTCTATCACACTGTCAAACATTAAGCTACATTCTGCAAAGCTAGAGTATTTTTTTAAGCTGTCTAAACTGGGAACGCTAATTTGAATGAAAATGAAAATATGTTGCACGGTGCAATACAAATCATCAGACCCCTCCACCCCCCCACCTTTGTTTTGTTTTTCTTTCCATAGACTGCATTCAGGTATTAGTCAGGATTCAGGATTTCTTGCACTCTATTAGAGAAACTAAAACAGCACTTCAATACAGAGCCTCTTGTCAGGATGTCGAGTACCAATTAGCTGTGATGTGAAATTAACAAGGCTGTCTATTTTATGTAGCAATTAATAAATAGGCCTCTCATCTGACACATTTGAAATACCTTCAATAGAAACAAAAGGAGAAAAGGGGGGCGAGAGACAGTGCGTGAAAAGATGAGGCTCTGATTACTCATCACTAATATGTTTAAAAAATGAAAACTGCTTATCAAGTCTTTATGTAAATGAAATGAAAAGCACCCTGAAACAAATGCTTTTGGCAAGTTTGGAGGCGATTGTAGGAATGGTGCTCGTTGCAACTCCACACAAACAAACAGACACACACTCTCCAATTATAATAGTAGGAGGTAGGATACAGTAATCCAGAAATTTTGAACAAAAAGTATGGACGAAGATGAAGAATGAGAATTTTGGGAAATATGTTTGCTGTTTCACCTGGGGAGAGGAAAATTCACGTGTTCATTAGAAGGTTTGTTGATATGTTCGGCAGAAAGATTAGGATCCACACTCAAACGTTTATCTGAGGGAAGGGTGCAGCTCGATCAGCTGGATTTTTGGGGGGTTATTTTGGCTCTTGATGACGTGCACATTTCACCCCCAGGCTCCCAATTGTTTGTGCTAATAGATTAACATCAATCTTCTCTATTTTCCACATCATTACGTTGAGCTCTTGTTACCAGTGGTGGAGGTTTGCCAGTCAGGCTCAGTTTTCCTTGTGTAGCCTGTGTGACCCTTAACCACATGGAGCCATTGAGATGCTGCACTAAAAATGTCTCTTACCCCCCAGTGAGAGTGCGGCTATTGGGAGAAACCAGACTCATGAGGAGAAACAAGAGCAGTCGTCCAAAACTCAGTTTTTAGGTCTAATAAGGGTCATGAAGAGCTCTCAGGCTATTTCACCAAATATCCCATTTTCCTGTCACAAACCAGTCTGTAAGTGTTACAGCATGTGTGCGTGTGTGTGTGTGTGTAATGTGGACTAAGGTCTCCTAACTACGACAGCGTCAGAAGGAAAATCAACTAATGTTTAAGATATTTGAATGTTGGCTGGTACATGCTTATATTTTAGATATGATCCAGGATTTCAGACTGGATCAGGTTATGGTGAGTGTCAGCTTCTACATGAGGTTAATTCAACTGAGTCAAAATGTATCAGGTTAATGCTAATTTATTGGATTTGTGCTGGTGAACTTGTCAACACTACTGCTGATTTGTTGAGTGTTTTTGTGTCTTTGTCCGTGAGCGTCTGCATTGCAGTGTGTGTCCATTTTGGTGTGTGGGTGTGTATGTGCTGAGGTGATGACAAGACTATTTGTTGTTATCTTATAATAATAGAGCTATTTTAGAGGCTGCACTGTAATGACTGCATTACCTTTGCCTTGTCAAAATAGACCCATCATGCTGTTGTCCATTATCATAAATACACTTCTGCACTTTCTTTTATGCTTGCAGTGTGTACACACACACACACACCACACAAACACACACAACACTAAAGTACTTTTCCTCTTGCTAATCGGCAACCAAATAGGAAAGAAAGGAAGAAAATACGTCACTACTTGAGGAACAAATACGGTCAAAGTTGCGAGCAGAGCACTCGTGAACAAAGTTATGACGAGCACACATTGGGAAAGCATTGCTTGACCTTATTTAATACGTTTAATTCATTCAACAATCAATTAAATCAATAAACAACTGTGACTGGCCCATCGTGTGCAAAACCAGAGGTGCAATATCAAGCCAAAGATTGTATATTACTACAAAATTATAATATTGCTCATGATTGTGATTGATTATACAATTATACACTGTGAATGCAATATGACTTCAAAACACAGTTGGAATACCATAATGTCATATTTTCCAGCTCTCCCTGCTTTAGCCACACCCGATCAGCTAAATCACACGTTTTCTCTCGACTGATCAAGATTTGGTGCATCCCAGACCTCAACTGGCTAAATATGCCAAATCATTTAATCGTGTAATTGTTGTGATTTAGTTTGATAAATGTGAGGCTTTTAAAGATGAGACTTCTCTCTGCCAACCCATTTATTTGATTTAAGACACTAAAGTAGGTGTCTGTAAAAGCACAAGTACACTCATACCGTTGCACAGTTAAACTGAAGTACAAAGTTTTTAACACAGTCCAATAGTGTGTGTAACTTATAACCAGACTGTGTGTTGTTATTCATTTTTTTTGACAAACAACTCTATTGTTTGCACAATATAACATCAAATTCAAATGTTTATGTTTAATAAAGAGACAGATGCTAATCTGCTCTGACTGAAAACGTACTCATGAGGGAGAGATCAAATGATACCGCAGAGATGGAGACAGAAACAGAATGGCGGGAATACAAAATGCACGAGATGACGCTGAGAGGAGATGTGAAAAGGTTGAAAGAGGACGAGAGCAATGAAATGCCAGACAAAAGAAGAAGAGCAGACAGATAAATAAACAGAGAGACATGACAGTGACAAGGAGAGCGAGAGACAGGCAGACGAATCAACACACGTACGGGAATATAATGTGTGATAATCCAGCACATTTTAAACACATTATATTCCTCTTTATTCAGATAATGTTCGTATAGGTACAACAGATTACATTAGAACATAAAGTGACTGTTGTACCCCTCTGATGTCTGGTGATAGTGCACTTCTGTGGCTTGTTTTCACGATATTATCTTTGAATTTGATTGGTCGGGGAAATTGTTGTACGACATAAACAAACTGCACCATGGCCATCTTGTAGTTTTCAGCTATTTTGTAGGTTTTTTTTCGTGAAATGAAGGAGCAAGTAAGTAAAAGTACAAAAAGTAACAGAGTACATATCAAATCACATCAAATTTATTTATATAGCCCAATATCACATAATGTCTCAAAGGGCTTCACAGGCCCACAGACATACACACATACCACACAAACACACACCATTTCTTCGTCTTCCATATACTTTCCAACAGTTAGCCGACTCGTGCCCCATCCCCTGATTTGGTAAACCTCAACAAAAGTAAACATATACCACTATTTGGCAGAGTTACTCCTATGGGGGCTCTGC
>OMOW01111651.1:0-14699 GCA_900312555.1 Lamprogrammus exutus
TCTAAACCACTCTGCAGTAATACAGAACAGAATGTAGAGTGCATTGATTAATATCATTCCACGGGTTTAATGTTGAAAATGTTGAAACTTTATTAAATCGTCAACAAAGTAGCGAGTGGATATATGCATGCAGACAATCTCTCTCTCTCTCTCTCTCTCTCTCTCTCTCCTCGCCTGTAACTGCCGAGGATGACAGGCGCGATGATGTCACGGGTAAACACAGGACAATCCAGTGAAATGGTATCACAACCATCTTTAAATTTAATGACAGTCATTCAATGTTAACAGTGCAATCAATGAGACCATCTGGATTGAAAACTTTTCAAAAGTGTCTATGGAGGGCTGCTCACTTAGCACAGCCTAGCAACCTATTTAATCATTTTTTTAAGCTTAAGTACTAATCTGAGGGAGTTTGCCAATCATCACAAACAAAAAGATCGTGAGGAGGTCATCTGTCTCTTCCATTTAATGGGACACGGACACATACCCAAAACCATCTCCTGCTCCTGTTCTTTCCTCTGTCCTCTGTCATTGAACCCTGTCAACAGGAGACTAAGGACAAAACTGATGAGTTAGAAGTTTCACCACCACCTTCCCCATCACTTTCAACTGTTGGATCCAGTGGGACCCAAATTTCATCAACGGAGCTTCCTGTTTTTAATCCCACAGCAACTGATGAGGAATCATGTGTTTCAAAACTACTTACACCAGTTTTGGTTGAAAGATACAGTGTGACGTCGATTTTGTCAGAGACTCACATGTTACTGCTCTCTGTCAGCAGGTGTAAGAGATGGAAGTCCACAAGCAGGTTTCATGATCTTCTAGTGATGGGAAGGACGAGAGGAAAACTGAGACATATGACAAGAAACGTTCTCCAATCATTTCTCCAACTGAGAGTCAGAGTTCCAAGTAGTCAGGACACAGGCACATACCTGAAATCATCCCCCGCTCCTGCTCTTTCCTCTGTCAGACAGGAGACTAAGGACAAAACTGATGGGCAGTCAGAATCGGATGTTTCACCATCATTTACACCAGCCGATTTAGTCAGAGACTTCCCCTGTTTGTCTCTGTCTGTCACTGTTCCCTTTCAGCAGGAGACAGTAAACAGAGCTTCTCCAGCACCATCTCCACTACTTTCAAAACCCAGCAAGGACAGGATTCTCTCTGTGTCTCTCACTAAACTGCTATCACCTCCTTCATCCTGAGTCAGGATTCGCTGTCAGAAAGAGAGTGTGATGACGTGTCACAAACCCTCTGAGAAACACACAGTTTTGCGGCCATGTCTAAAAAACTTTAATGCTTTGTGGACGGAGACAAAACATCCCACTCCCTTCAGCCTGTGCAAAGTGGTCATGTAAGGTAGGTGTGGCACTGGCCGCGTGACAAGGGGGTTAGAGAACCAGCACAGTGGTTTTGATGGACAGGTCACTAAAGTCCCCAGGTCAGCATTGTTCATTCTATGGACTCCCACTTATTAGACAGAAGTTCACTGCTTGCAATAAGCAGGCCACAAGGGGGTTTGAGAGCCAGTGCAAAAGTCTTAGTGGTCAGGTCACTAAAGGCCCCTGGCCAGGTCTGTACAAGCAATGGATACACATCTATCAGAGTGAGGTGACCTGCTTGCAATGTGCAGGCCAAATTGGAGATAGAGAATCTGCACATCTAACCGTAAATTAAACACTGTGGGAGAGCACACAGCACATGTGAAGCATGTGAAAACAACTGTATGGAGGTTTTTATGGCTGATGAGGGTCCCGTGTGAAGTCTGGATAAATGGTCTCCTATTGGTGCCAATGATTACAGTGGCTCAGTGGTGAGCATGGGTGCCTCACAGATATTTGGTTCAAATGCATCTGGGACGTTTTTGTGTGGAGTATGCATGTTCTCTCACTGTGTGTTTTCCCCAGGTGCTCTGTTTTTTCCTCACAATCAAAAGACATGCAGGTTAAATGAAATTTAAATTTAAAAAAAACTCTTAGTCCTCTGTGAATGGTGGAGAATCCTTTAAAAAATTCAGATGTGGATCCAGATCCAGATTCAGATCATCTCTGTGATGGCAGTAATCACAATGATGTTGGTGTTTCACTTAATGTCTCATTTTCCCCACTGGAACTTTGGAGATTCTGGATATCTTGTAGATATAAAATTATGCAGTTGTAAACAACATTACACTGTATTGAAATATTTTGCACATTTCAATAAACTTTGCATATATGGTAGCCAGAATCCTGTATTTGCATCTCTGTCAGTCAATTATGCTGTCAATAGGAAATAGTACTGCAACATTAAGATGCATGCATAGTATTTTCTTTCATATTAAAATTCACAATAGGTCACATTTAATATTTCCTTTCCTCTTGCAAGATCCATTGCTTGCATGAGGATCATTTCATGTGTATAAAATTCCAGTTTGCAGTTTTGTAGAACTCCAGATATTCAGTGTGTAAGTCAATTCCGAATTCATGTTAACATTTAGGATTATGTACCAAATTAAACCAAGATACTTCACAGTGACCTCAACATAACCTAACCTGTCCACCAGTGTCAACATTACTTATTACATTATTACCGTCTCTGTGATGTATTCTTCTCCAACGCTTTCCTCACATGCTTCATTTTTTAGTTTCCTCATTTTATCATTCCTGGGGTTTTTTTCATTCTTGTTCTGACTCTTCGTCTCCGTACAGGCAATTTTCTCCATTCAATTTTTCTCTCCTCCTTATGACTCAAGTCACGAGTCATTAGAGAAGTCTGACCTTCTGGGAAAGGTCTTGGGTGAGCAGTGATAGAGTAGGCTTGGCCCATTGAAGAAAGCTTTGCTGTAGCAGTATAATAGGTGCAGCTCTAGTCCAGGAAGCAGACTAATGGTCCTTAACCTCCATGTGCCATTAGCCTGAAATAAAGACTGGAGGGACAAATACAGACTAGAGGGAGGACAAAGTAGTTGACAAGTAGTCTCCTCTACCCTGACTTACCTCTGGCACTGAGACAAGGAAGGAGGAAAATACCATCATATTGTCTTATCATAGTGATATTACAAAAGTATTCCAAGGCTATGCTGTCTGTAAACATAATAATTGAAATATCCTAAGAAACATTTGACTTGTAAGATACCACATGAATGATGATACATGATGATGACACCCTGACCCTATAGAAGGAGCTATGTTACCACCACATACACAGTCAAAGCAGCACTTAACCTTTTTTCTTCACATGCTCTCTGATGCTATGATACATTTTCCTGTTAACATAATTGCCTTCATCAGGCTTGGTGCATTTTAATGCAAATCTATGCGCCCTCCACACACCCAACTGCATTTGGAAACCCTGAAATATTAGAGCGAGTTCATTATCCAAACAACTCACTTGATATTGATTTGATCATAAAATCAACAGAAGTGTGTCTGCAGAAGCTTGGCATGGACGTCAAGTCAGCGCTGCCGTTTCAGGAGTCAATGGAGTCAGGTTACTGGGGCTGCTTTAGGAGCCACAGCCAATAATAGGACTACGCCTCCATGCTATTGACTTTATCATATCTTTGTGTGTCATTCCTTGTTTAAAATACATCGAAACTCCCTCATTAATGTCCATGATGTCCTGTAATATTGTTCGTATCGGCAGCATATGATGATATTTTCTTTGAATATGTGACACCGTGTTGGCCACGTGATCATTATCTCATGGCCATTACTTATAATGGCCATTTCCTCATGTTATGTCAGAAACCAATTTTGTTACACAGGTTAGGTGAAAGCGGAGTGTTTCCATCATTTTCCACTTTGAAAGTCAGAAGCAATGACCAGTTGTGGCCCAGAAAGTGGTGGGCCATAAGGAGAGCCCCTGTCAATCATTTGTTGAACATTTTGCTACATAACCCAAGTGATTTCCCACAGAGTTAGATTTTACAAATGCTAGATTTTACAAATGTAAAGTTAACCCAAAAACATCTACATAAATGTGACAGACAAAACATTAGAAGTCCCTCTCAGTATAGTAGAACTAAACACTAAATACAGATTCACAACAACAGCTCTCAGACACGGTGGGAATGATAAGTGCAGGTCTTTCTATTTTCTGGTTACTGGGTGTAAACCAAACATATATAAATCCTGAAATATACATACTGTAGCCTAACCATCAATCCTTACGCTCTGAATCAAATTGTAAGGCTGATGTTCTGATTATGGCCACCAGTAAATAAATTATTCTGAGAGCTTTACTGTGGGAATGTAAACCATGATGGAAAGAAACGTACTAAAATTCTTCAAATGAACCATTCTAGTCCCTTTCTAAACAACTGTCATGGTATTGGCACTCTGTTTAGCATATTACGGATGATCAATTAACTGCTGTGTTGATTAATTGAAGCCTTAGTTAAACCCAGCAGACCAGCAGTGGACTTTAGACGCCTGCTACCACGATACTGAGATGGTATTGATTGAATGAGGGTCAGCTAACCTCTTGTGGGAGCATAATGTGTCTCTGTACACTCATGGTAAGAGAAACCTCCTCTGGTGGTGGCCTGCAAGCTCTTATTCTGAAGTGCATTATTGAATAGCTGTCCGTCATAACATGCTGTAGTAGACAGATCTCAGGCGCAGAGAGCTCTGGCACAGGCAGGGAGCAGATGGTGCTTTTTTAAATTAATGACTAACATCAACATTATGTTGTGTACACATCAAAACAAGATGGCCATATCACATAGCTTATCAGTGGGTGGACACGTACATGAAATTGCCCAATGCATGAGCGGATTATTTTTTTTCTCTTCGTTTGTGTGTTTCAGGCAAGCATTTATGTGTTCCTCACTCTATATCACTATATCGAGTGATTTTCCATCTGTCAGAGCAAAAAAATATTCATATCCACTATACTTTGATTTAATGACCTGGATCTGTCAGGGGTGTTCATTGTGCAGTCACATTTCACAAAGTCTATCACATTATCGAGAAATAGTTCACCGGCCGCTAGTCACTGAAAATGCTCACTGGGGCCTGTAGGCCTACAGGCTCTGCAAGCATTTGTTGCTGATAGGATCAGTAAATACAAAAAATACATTTACATTACATTACATTACAAAATCCAGATAGAAGAATGCTAAGCTTTGACTCTGAGAACAAACATTCTGCCATACTGCTCTGTGTGATAATATTAAGTCAAAATGTAGTCAAGTCACAGATTATAGTTTATTTTAAATGCTGAAGTAATTGTTTGTTTCCTTTTTCCACCAACAGAAATACTAGTGGATTTCATAGCAGATTAGAAACTGTAGCTTGTTGTTACTGATGTGGTTAACTATTCTGTGTGACTGTCTAACTGCTACAATAATAATAGCATTATTATTATTATTATAATCATTATTATTATTATTAGTAGTAGTAGTAGTAATAGTGGTTGTTTATTTCACAATTATTTTTCATGCCATAATTAGAATGTATTTATTCCATGGAACAGCTTTCTTAAAGTTACACAACTTGAGGAAAGTTACAAAACAAAAGGAACCAGTGAAGTTATCAGATTTACCACTGAATATCAGTACATTATGCATTGTAAATAACATTAAAATCCATAAAGAAATAGCATCTACTTAAACATATTTTACGCAGGCTTGTGCCACAAGCTTTTTAAAGCTGTAATAATCGATTAGACACATTATCACACAGATTAAGTCCCAATTTGTTATTTAGTGCCCTCTCAGAAACCTTAAATACATGCAAATATAATATTGATCACAAGTCAAACTGCCAAGAAAAACTGCAAAGCAAACATCAGTAATGTCGAGGAAATTTGAAGCGCAATTGGATATTCATATACAGTATGAATTTCACTTCAAAAATGCATTCTTATGAATACAAAACGTGCCTTCAAGGTTTTTGAAATGCAAACATCAACAAGGTCAACAAGCTCACAACCTCACTAGAAAGTTTTATCTATACATAGAGTTGATTTTGTACCAATAATAGACTTGGCAGGAATACTTGAATGCAACTTATTTGCCTCCTCTACACAGTAAAGAACAAATGGAATTTGAAATAATTTGACAGCTTGAAAATGAAAATACATTCTGTACCAGAGATATCAAATACCCGAGAAGAAGACTTTGCACTGATATTTTTTGCAGACATTCTATTTCTGTTCTATTCTATTCTTTCTGTCATTAGCTGTGTGGTGAGGAACATTTGTGATCTTAGTGGAAATTACTGATCAAAGACTGATGGTGGGTTAATGAGAGCACACATCACAGGTTACTAATTCTCAGGAGAGAACCATCTCATTACAGTTGATGGCTCTTCATACATATCCCATAGATCAACCATGTCTCACTTGACCACCCCAAATATGCACAGGAGCATCCTGCTGAGGAAAAGGTATTCTTTGTTTATAAAGCCAATACATCATGTTGTTCTCATTCTATTTTGCCCTGATTATATGGAATTCCAAGAATGTCAGCTTTGTACTGACAAAGATTGAAGGCAGATATAGTAGGACTATAATCAAATATAGACACGGATATGTGGATACACAGCGTTAATACACCTCATCCCCACCTGTCCATGAGCCATCACCCCTGAGCTTCTCACCCCTACTCAATCAACTGACACACTCGGGTCCCAAGTCCTTCATCAGCCTCCTAAAATATACACCTGTGAGTCCCACTTTGTTCTATGCCAGATTTTATGTAGCCATTTTTCTGCCTGTCTGCATATCCTGACTTACACCCAGGGGTGAAACATCTTGATTTAGAGGAAGCATTGGTCCCGTTACATATTGCATATTTTACATTTGATAATCCATGTAATTATATTAGTGAAACTGTTTTGTGGGTTTGGAAATGCTTTCTCTCCATCAGCCTGTCAGAGGGAGGGAGAGAGTGCTCATTCATGTTTCTTGTCAGATATCTGCACTCCAATTAATTTTAACAACCTCTGCATTTGAATCTGTTTTTGAAAATGCACACAGAATAATTTGGTGACAAATGCCTTGTTGGGCACAGATTAATCTATTCTTTGCTCTGTTTTAACTGAGAGAAAGCTGAATAAAGTTAAAATTGGCCCATTTTGATACTAATATTAATAATAACTAATTAATAGTTGGACAAAATATAGTGAACATTTCAGAAGTACTGACTACAGATTGTTGTTCTGTTACATGGTTCAATGAATCAAACCTTTTTTCATAAAATTTAGTTAGCAGTGATTTTCACTATTATAATCATGGTACAGTTGTCATCTTTAATTTAAGGCATCATGTGTGTCTCCCTCTCACTTTTACGTCTAAGTTATAAAACTTTAAATTGACAAAACTTTAGCTTTAATACCAAATAGGCAGAAATCGGACAACATTTATAGCAGATCAAAGGCTTGGTCATATCCCGCCCTTTTTTTTAGGTTGTTTTTTCATGGTATCTGTCATTCACTCATCATTTCCTGTTTTATTTTGTATGTTTACCTTTTCTCTTGTTTCTGAAACTTCACTTCCTGCCATTGTGTGTTTCCCACCTGTGTGATTGTCTGCTCCACCCTGATTACTTTCACCTGTCCCTCATTAGTCCCTCCAGTGTGTGTTTATATATACCAGCCTGTTTCCCTTTGTTCTCTGTCAGATCGTTCTTGTTCGTATCCCGTGATTTTATCTATTCTAGTTCCTGAAAGTGAGTTTCCCTGTAACCTTGTTCCCAGTGTTCTTGTCTTTGAGTAACTCCTGTATGTCATTCCTCTGTGGTTTTTGTGAGCTTCTGTCCCTTATGCCCTGCCTTGAATTTTAGTTTGCTTTGTTTTTGAGTTTGGGACTTTTTGCTAACCATGAGGCTAAGGTTTGCTTGTTTAAGTTGCCTTTTCATGACCTTTAGTTTGTAAATAAGGACTTTTCTTGAACAGTATTTTTGTGGTCACCTGCATTTTGAGTCCTACCCCTTACACTCCCTGGCTTTCCTGTGACAGGTTGCTCTGTTTGTAGAGATCCCTTAAGTATGTAAAGAAGAGGACACTCAGCTGATCATCTGGAACACAAGGCAAGGAAGAGCTCTATGAAGCATGGTGTGATCTGTTTTCAGGTACAGGGGTATGCAAAAGTTTTGGCACCCCTGGTGACAGTGACGTGTTCAAACATCCTTAAAATTTCACTTTAACCCTTCCTTAAACATGCCTTAGTTTGCTGCCTAGCACGTTTAGACTTGTTTGTTTGTCCAGCTGTTTATCTGGCTAGCCCTTTCAGTCTTATATGCATTATCTGCCTAACTGCCTTTTACCCAGACACTGATCATCCTTTCTCCTATTTGTTGCTTGTCCCTCTCAAGTTGTTACTTGTCATTACAGCCCTTTCTTTTACCTCCTTATAATGACGAGGACAATTTTACAATCTAATGTAACATTTTATCCATAGAGAGACCACTGGCTGTGATTGTAAGAGGAAACTATTTACAACAGAAACTGTAGATTAATTCCACCTACTTTTTATTAATTCCCCACCTGCTAACACTAGCATCCAAATACAGATACAAATGCAGACAGGTTTTGCTTTATACCCCTGAGAGAGAATAATGAATGAATTTTCCCCATCGTCTGTAGAGCGGGTACTGCTTTTACCCACATGGCTGCCACAAGACCATATGTAAACTCCATTAAAACATTAGTGAAAATGTAATTAGTGTTTAGGCATCACTAAGCATCAGCTCAACACTAGTTCTCTCTCCTACCCCCTGTCTTCCCTCTCAACAATGCAGAAGAAGCAGGTAGGCTGTTTTCCACAGATCAAGAAAATGCATACAGGAACCTCAAAGCGTTGCTTCCCCCTGACATCAGCCAGGCTTGGGTTTTAATACAGTGTGCATAGCTATTCCTGCCTGCTGTTTTGAGGACCAGCATTACAAGAAAAATATATGCACCCCCTTTTGCTACGGTCATCAATTATACCACTCTCGGCGCTTATGAACAATTTTATTATTAAATGTATCTAATATTCAGCCAGCCATCATCAATATAAAAAGCCTACATTAATCTTCCGGTGTCTCTCACATTGACTGATTGCCTTGTCTCCTATACACTAAGTGAATTAATTATGTAGTCTCATGTCAGCTTAAGCACCTGAGAGGAGAAAAGGAATTAAGGAAACTGATAAAGATGCATTGTACAGTCCATTAAAGACAAATCAGCAGCCTTGATTTAATTCTATGATTAATATGTATGATGATGAACATAGGAATATTAAAGAATGTGAGGTTCAATTTTAGGACCTGAACTGTGTGCTGCATGAATATCAAGTAATGACGATCAAACGTTTAGTTGGCAGGACCAGGCTGGTGGAGGTTTTTGGCATATGCATACACGCATCCCTGCACTCTTTGAAATTCATGACAGTGTTAAGGCCCCTGGATTTAATTAAACCAATTCAGGCGAGGTGGCAAACGGGATTGGTTAATGCATTACACTGAACAAGGGGAGGCAAACTGGGAGGTCATAGTTGCATGAGAATCTGTGCTGCTGAACCACTGATAAAAAGAATAGTCGATGGAGTTTGCAGAGGAATAAACGATGAATATATCCCCATATAGGCGTGTGCATGCATGTATACATGTATCTGTGGGATATGTGGAAAAGCCAAAGCGACACACTCCATTCAGTTAGTGCAACTGAAAGATTCCATCCATTTAGAGGAGAAAGATTGAAAATGTTTGCCTGTTCTGTCCTCTGCAAGGCTTACTTCTAATTAACTAAAACCATCTCTCCTCAGCACATTAGATCTGGGCAATTTAAGGGACTGGTTACTGGGGACATTATTTTCATCTCTAGCTGATAGGGAGCCACCATTTCAACCAAGGCTAATTTGGAGGAGTGCACTTTTGTCACTTTTATCTGCCAGACAGTCAAATTATCACTGAATCATTCCATAACTCTCGTTTCCAATGGACCTTCAAACTTCATTAACGTTCGGGAAAGGGACGGCATCAGTTTATAAGTGTGCTCTAAATACTGTATGTGCTGCATAACTCAGCCAAGGCATATACATTATGTAATACTTCATTTTTCTATATTGTTATTTTCAAAGACAAGCATTATCTTCATTACCAAGGAGCTTTCGGGCAACTCTTTACAGATCATGTGATTTGTGAGGAGTTCTTAAATCAGTTTCTAAAGTGATTTTTGAATGCAATACAGCATGAAATTAGAGTTTGTAGTTGAGGACAAAGTCTACAAGTGTTGAATAAATTATTTTCACACAAGCTCGGTTTATCAGTCATAATAACAACTTTTAATGATTCTGTTAGACCTACCAACTTCTCTGGAGCAACGTGCAACTTCTGCTACATCATATTTGAGAACTTAATGGAACCACGCTTGGTGATTTATCACATAATTTCTTTGAAAACCACTTGGTCAGTTGCAGTGTGTTTCCTTGAGCTTAGCTTGAATGGAAACTTCTCCATAAATTGTATATCTAACAAATTTACGATCTCCTTGTCTCACCACTGACCCCCGTAGCAGTTGTAGTTGTCCCTCATGTTTATTTTTAAAGGGCTGCGAGGGGCAGACGCTGAATGATGTTGACAGTGATATGCCTCTGCGCAGAGGAGACATTACAAACCCCAACTCAATTCTGATCCGACCGTTCTCACAGCAGTCGCATAGCCAGAGATTAGATATTAATCAGATCGAGGACCACATGTGCAAGTGGCCCAAATCTGATTCGTTTCATATCAGATTTGATTTGTTCACGCCATTCAGAAACATCTGTGCCACACGTTGGCAGAAAAATCTGATGTGGACCACTTCAGCCAGTTATGTTAACATCTACATCTCAGACCAAATTGAAAATCCAGACGATCATCAAATATCCAGCATCTGCTTCACCTGATGCGATCAGTTAACATCATCACATACTTGTACGTGCTGTAGTTCTAATCATAAAAACGCTAGCATCACTAATTGTGTTTGCATTTCAATTTAGTTTACAATTTAAGTTAGCATCAAGCTAATTGACAATTAATGTGAAGGGTTAGTGTTAGGGTTAGGGTTGATGTTGTGCATTTACTGGGATATATTTTCCTTTGGATTGTGAGGTAGCTAATCATTTATGTATGTATGAAATATGTAAAGAGAGTTGGAGAGATATTTTGTAATCTGTATTTTTATTTCTGTATTGCAGTTTCACAGTCATTTTTCAGTAGACACCCCAAACAACATCAGCTGCTTCCTTGGTGTTTATTGGAGGAGACTGTCAAGCTAGTAATCTACGCACATATCTTGTGAGGGCAGAATAATATGTTTTTAGATCAGTATTCTGTGGAATGAATGCTTCATTGAGGTTGTTGAGATCTCTATAGAGAGTTATTCTCTCACAGAAATAAAAGTATTATGTCAGTTTCTGTTGACATACAGACATTCTCTTAGGAGCAGTTATATATTCTAACAGTTAAAGGTTAAGATATCATATTGGAGCTCTATGGGAGGATGAGGAATGGAAAATAAACCTCTTGATAGAACCTTTTCCCAGATATGATTAACCTCTGGGCTTCCCAACAGAATAAATGTCTCAGTGGCACTTTTTGAAAATAATGAGCAAAGAGATGATAATGATTTGGAAATTATCATTTCTGTTCACATGATCTAAGGAAGAGGGTAATGCGTACGTGGTCACATTAACACTTTGCATTAACATGTTGTCTCATTATCTGGTCACCTTATATGGATACTGAGATTACATGTTAAAGCTAGGTATAAATGCTTGCAGAACACATTGTGGTCTGGATGCCAACCAGTCTTCCAGGCCACATACATATGTGGTCAGGCTCACATTTAATTCCTCACAATTAGCACAACTGGCCCGATGTAAATGCAATGTGTACAGCAACGCCTCACTGATTAAATAAAATCTGTCCACAAGTTGAAAATATCTACCTGCCTCATGTTCTTGGCTCCACTCACTCTCGTTAGTAAAGGTACTTGAATGGGGCAGCGTGATGTAAATGCGGAATGCGGACAGTGACAGCCCACATAAACAAAAGATCTTCCAAGGAGGAAGAATAGGCTTAAATAACAAAACGGCCCGTCAACTGTGATCTGATCACAATGCAGGAAGCATCCAGACAATAAGATCATATGTAGATGCAACATGTAAATGTGATAATCCAGATTATATATCTAAATACTAAGATCACATTTTAATGCCAAATGTAACAGGGTCAGTTTCCTCTCACTTGCTTACATCATCTCTGAAGCCCTGCGCAAGCGTGTCAGCATTTTCTGTTTTTTTGCCTGTCCACCTGTCTCCAGGCCAATACCTACCCCAAGCTTCTGATTTTTGCATCACCTTTTCCGGACTTTGTGTGCGAGCCTGCTTGCATCCTATTTTAGACTGTAAGCCTGCCAGCATGGCCCCTTGGTCTTTGACCTGTTCTCCATTACCAACCATTGCCTGCTCTCCAGTATTTATCCTGCTCCTTCTTGAATTTTGCCTGGCTTGTATTTTTACTTCAGATTTAAGTAAAGCTCTATATAAATAATTTTACCTTACTTGATTGAGTACGGCTTTGGTGTTCAAACACTTGGCTCTCATAATTGCATTTCCAGTTTGTTCAGGATGTTCTAAAACTGCAGTGAAAAGAAAGATTATATTACATCCCCCTTTGTCAACTAGGGGTTACCAGATAACATCAACATTAAAAATGAACGCATAAAAGCAACGAAAAGCAGTACACGTCCTAGCTCCTGCATAAATTGACAATTTTTTTATTTAAATGAGAATCAGCATTTTGAGAACTTACACACTATAATGTGTACAAATGTATGTGACAATACTTTTTTTTTTTTTGCTTAAACCTTCACAGAGGCAATGACCAGAAATCACTTGATAAAATAATGTCCAGAAAAATAATGTGAATGAACATTGAAAAAGAAGTGGAATCATATTATATTCTGTCTGTGACTGTAGCCACAGTGTGATCTGTGGCTGCACTGATTCAAAGATGTTGACCAGACATGAAAGCTTTGATGTAGGATGTTATTTTTTGGGTCACTGAAGACACCACCTTTGAACAGTGGGAATTTGAGGCAAATTGATGGAATATCACCTGATAAAAATAACACAATATTTGACTTTTAAATGCGAGCCAGCAGGAATATAATTAGCGGGAAAGTAAAAAGGAAAAGGGCAAGATTGTCCTTTCTTGAAGACATGTATTCCGATTAGTTTTCAGAAACCCCAACACTGTCCACAAAATAGCAGTATTTCAAATGCAGTTTGTAATTCAGGTCAGATAATAGTCACATTTTTCATTCTGCTGGCTGAAACATCTGATGCATCACCTATGAGCTGCCAATCGTGCACTACTGCTTCTGTTTACTACCTGTGCCGTTAATAGCCATCAGCACTACAACTGCTGCGAATCAGCCATTGCACAGTAGAAACTGATGCAATTTACAGTAATTGCCAGTGATGTGGAGTCTAGCTCAAACAGATGTTTGACTGAAGCAGCCTCGGGTACTTTCCTACCTGTTTTCTTTGCTTCCTCATGAAACCTGACACTTTGTCGGATGACAGGAGGTGACAGCAGGTAGTAAAGAGGGTGATGACAGAGCACAGACAGAGCATCAAGGTGTGCTTATGGGTTACAACCAAAGCCTTTAAAACCTGTGAGCATGCAATCCACATGTACATGTATTGCATGGCATGGTTTTCAGCAAAATGCAGGTCCCCTCCCTGGCCAATAGATAACATCAGATCCACATTCAGAGTGGAACATGGCTGGAATAACTTTGTTGTTGGTGAAGCATCATAATTAGCTGCCACAGCAATCAGTTCTCGTTTAGGAACAAAGATGTCTGAGTGCTGACTTAAACTTCTAACCTATGGCGGCTGCAACAGACTGTGCAACCACCTGAAGCACAACTTTGCTGGCCTGTGGGAGGGAATCAGCTTTTACCGCCTTACCCAAGAAACCATTAAGTACTAGGCACAATTTTGGGGGTTTAGGCAAACTCACATTTTGTTTGTTGTAGCTGGAGGTGCTCGTTCCACTCGAGTTGCAGTTGGAAGCAGGATGGGATTTGGAGGAATCCATTATCATACATTAGTGGTTGGATTCAGATTCAGATTTAGATTCAAATGTTTATAGTCCCACATGGGAAATTTGTCTTACAGCTTGGCTCCAATATAAACAAACAGTGTACAATAAAACCGTGTACGGGACAAGAATAACAACAGTACACAAGATAAAAAAAGGAATAAATACGACAATAAAAAAGACAAAAACATTACAACAGAGACTGAATTAAAAGTGCCCTGTTAATCTACAAATTTTAAGTGCAAAAGAACAGTTTCATTTACTTTTTTTGGAATCAGTCACTTTAAAAATAGAGATCTCACCACCATGACCTCCTGAGAGTGTGGTGATGGATTTGAGAGTCAAGATTGGCTTCTAACAGGAACCCAACACTCTTATAAAGCAGGTGTAAAGCTCCAATGTGCAAATATAAAATAGGACTATGGCATGAACAGTAAACAAAGGAGTGATGATGTATCTTACAATAAGACTCGGTTTGATCAAACAATGCGGTTCATTTTATCTCTATCTTCCTCTACTGCTTACGCCACTACTCGGGTCAAACCTGTGGGAGAGGACACATGCAGTTCTCCTCGTTTCAGATGCACTCTGTTCTCAGAAATAGACCGAGATCGGAAGAGCGTCGTGTAGGGAAAGA
>OMOW01111651.1:22449-46410 GCA_900312555.1 Lamprogrammus exutus
ATTATTATTCTTTGGGATCATTTCTCCAAGACATGGAAAGCAGGAAGAAAGGACACTGAGGGAATCCATTGAGGTTCTCTGGGTACCCATTCCTCTCTGTTAGGCATAGGGTACCAAAATAGTCATTTGGCATAATTTTCTACAGGCGCTTAGTTGGTTGCAATGATTCATGCCGGCTGTTTTCTGCTCCTGTGGGCGTGGTTTTCACAATATGACGTGATGCACTCTGTCTCTTTGGGTCACGTTCTCAGGTGGAAAGCCGGTGAGGGATCTCATCCTTGTTGCTGCATTAGTAACTCCTGCTGGTTTTGTCAGGCACCTGCACAGAGAGGTTAGATTGTGAAAGAGATAATCTGGTGTCCTCGTGGTGAATCTCCACCCTGCCAGGAAAATCAAAGCCACTTCTGACACCACAGCTGTGTTTCATTTCATGGGGTGCATCCTTTGAAGGTGGTCGCATGGTCCACTGCAGCAGAGGAATGCAGTCTTCGTTTGAAAGAACTTGGAGGACACAACCAATGTATCTTTCCCATTCTTGCATTTCCCAGAAACCATTGCAATAAAAAGATGTGCATTAATTTCATTTATGATACAATAAAGAAGATAAATAACTAAAATAATTTAAATGTGGATGTTCATTAAAAGTCAAGTCAGTTTGAGTGCCTCTTTTGTTCAGAGTGAACAAACAAAAGTCTCGTGCATCGAGATGAGAGCTTTGATGATGCAGGGCATCGTGTAGGCCAGTCTTTACAGGCAGTCCCATTTGACTGCTAATGCTATTTCTGTTTTTTGTCATTCACACTAGAAACATCACTGCTGCGGGGCAGAACACATACCCAGTGCTGCAAATACTATTCAAACTTCCATGAAATGTTATTTATTCAGTTTTTGTTGGCTTCCACAGAGCGAGTGGAGATCCTGCATGTGCCCCTTTGTACATCCTATTGCTTCCAGGTACTTGGGCTTCGTTTTGTAGCCTACAGAGAGATGTATTGATAGTATACTGTATGCTATATGGCCAACAAGCTCATATAGGTGTGATGGTCAGGTATCCACATGCTTTTGGCTGTACAGTGCATGTCTTGAAAGTGCTTACTCAATCTGTAAATAAAATTTTATTATTAAATCAACAATGCGTTAATATAGGAGCCACAAGCTATTATTTTTCCATATTCAGCTTGCAGCAGGCAAGAGGATCATGGGGAGGAAAAAGTCTTCCCATCGATTTTTAAAATCCCCCTCTGCTCATGCTACATCTCTGGACTGCTTCACTGCAGCACGCCACTGTGCAGTTTGAACGCTGTAACGTGTTGACATAAAAAAAAATAAAAATACATACATTCCTAAGTGCAATTCACAGTATATTTTAAAAGGAGTACATAGATATCAAATACTATAAAGAGCAGTTTTGTGTTTAACATTAGTCAAATGGTTTTGTTATTGTGTGAACTGAAGATATCAACTCAGATGAAGATGGAGATGTCATTTTAAATTGGCCGATATGATGGACTGTAATTTGCCTCAGGTTGAAAGAAAAATACTCCTCATGTCGTTACTGGAGACAATTTGTCATTTTGACAAGCCGACAGGGAATCTTACAATTATCTGTTTTTTTCCTTTAAAGGCTCCGTTTTCAAACGACACAAAAAGAAATTGGATATATGACATTTAAAGTAAACACCGTCCAACCCTTCATCAGTATGAATGATCAGATGTAATTTTCATTCACTTAACAGTCTTCAGTTTCTTCTTTTAGTCAGTCTTTGTTTTAATAATTTGATTTTATAGTAAAGGTATTTGATATACAGTTCCATGGGCATCAGATGCTACTCGTTGCAGTTTGTGTTGTTTTTGAGAAGTACATCCTGCATAAGGTGATCCATAATAACGTGCTAATAGTTGAATGACTGAAATCAAATCTGTTTAGATCAAATTTTAGATTAAATAAAAACATCAGTGCATTACTGACGCTTTCTTTTTCTCTTGTATGCACCATTTATCATTTTGTCATCATGCTAAGTGTGGGGTCCATTCATGTACACATCTAAACAAAGCTAAAACAACAGTAGCTTGTGTGTTGTAGCCCATTGCCTGAGAAATAATGTTTTAATGCATGTGCTGTCAGATGTGGAATCATGGGTTCGGGGCAGTTGGCACGTTGATAATGGATGAACACATGCAGATGTCAGAACTGACATGGCGATCACTGGTGTGCTGTTAGGCTCTTGCCCAGAATGAAATTGCTACCCACACCATCATTACAGCTTCCAAATTCTTCTTTCTCACATTTCTAAAACACTGCCCGCAATGCGCAACACCAACTGTAACATCATCTTTTTCTTTCAGGCATGGATGAAGATCTGTGATCACCAACAATTGCCTTCACGTTTGTTTCCCCGGGGATAGAGTATCTCGCAAGGGCACAAGCACTTTGTTACCCACTGGAGTTTGCACTAAGATAGACTTCTCATTTGTTTTACAAAGACACCTGTGTTTCCCCCTGTATGTTTTCTCCCTCAGTACTTTGCCCTTGTTTTAAGAGAACGAGCGACTGGCTGATTGGGGAGGACAGATGACTGTTCAAGTTTGGGTCGAAGCCAATCCCAGACTCCTCTGTTTTACCTGCTGAAGGTCGATGGCGTAAGGACAGAAAGGAGTGTCATTTTAGCTCCCAGACCTCAAATTCACTGTGGCAGTCAAGCAAAACTCCTGAGCTGTCCAACTGTGATTTAAGACCTTGCAATGTATCTGAATTTGCTTACTTTTTCCTTTCATATGGACTTTATTAAAGCTAACATCATAGCTTACCCTACGACAGCTAAATCACATGACAATTTAGCCTACCTGACCAATAGACACCTTTTCCCACAAAATATTCACAAATTATAATGTGATGATTGGCTTTGTTCACTCCATCTCCATGACCTCATCCACATTTGTTCTTGTTTTGCTTTTCAGTGCAACAAAGTGCAACAGTTGGCATGGATAATTTTTCCTGATAGTCGTCCACCAAAATCAAGACCTGTTTCAGTCTGACTGTAAATTTCTATGAATCTATGGAATCTGGGTAATGTTTTAAGCTATATTTGGTTCACACTTGTTAGTGATCAATTAAAATGACATCTAAGCATATTATGTTGATCAAAGATATCTGTAGCTTACACCTTTACGCCGATGATACAGTTATATGCTGTTTTTTAAGTTTTAATTGAAAAGTTTGTATGATTGGGTGACAGACTCAGACTAAAGGAAAAATGACACAACAATGTGAATATTTGCATTTTTTCGTAGGAAATTTTGCACAACGAAAAAAGCAGCAGGACACCTGTGAGTCCTGCTGCTGATCTGTGTGTTGATCTGTGAGTCAGATCAACACACCATGTCAGGTGCTGCAGTGGCGCACCATACAACACACACACACGCACTAATTTACACATACACCGTCTCCTATTTCCTCATTAGATTTTCAAATCACTGCATGTGATAATTAATCAAAGAATAAGCCCTCTTTCTTCATCACATGTGTGTTTTAGCACGTCTGTCATAAATGAATACTAGCAACAACATCTGCTTTGAAGAATATAACAGAACTCTTTGATTGCAAACAGCAAAAATCATGTGCTATTTGAAAGCACAACAACAACAAAGTGCTTTTATAATGTAGGATGTTTCTCTTTTATATTTACTGTCAACACTTCTTGGATATTAAATTTCAAAAGATGGAAAGTTTTCATCTTAGCTGCCTGACTAAATAATCA
Organism: Lamprogrammus exutus; assembly: GCA_900312555.1. Lineage (NCBI taxonomy): Eukaryota > Metazoa > Chordata > Actinopteri > Ophidiiformes > Ophidiidae > Lamprogrammus > Lamprogrammus exutus. The sequence goes on from OMOW01111651.1 coordinate 26,208, forward strand.
ATTTGTCTCCTCACAGTTTAGTGCGCTGTAGCTCTGAAATGAGGGGGAACTGAGAGTTGTGTGGTTAAGAAGGAATTGGATAATTGGTCTCAGAGGATGTGATACATGATCTGAACTTTGTTTCCAGATATCTTTACGCTTTTTAAAATGCACACTGCCAGTGGCTTCTTTGGCCGTGAGCCCAGATGATATTTCATTTTGTGTAATGGTGCATGAATATTGTCACGTTTTTTCTCTCCACGTTACCTTTATACGGCAATATCCCATCTAACATGCTCACAAATACATAAATATATGTCAGTACATAAGTACACAGTACATAAAAGCGCTATATGGTTATATTTTGAATTCTTTACATAGTCAGTATGACTTGAGGAGCACATTTTAAACTGTTTTTAATTCAAGTTATTTATTCAAACTGCTGCAAAGAAGCACATGTAGAAAGCTGGAATTTCTTAATAAATTCTTAATTTATTTTTATTGGACCATGGTGGAGGTACAGTATGCAGTCTATTGAATGCCCCCCTAGTTGGACATGTTTTTCTGTTGCTCTTAAATATAATATATGTTGATGCTGATAATTAAGACAAATATAAAAGGCTGTGATTTGGACCCTGATGTATCTGCTCATTCCTATTTTGGATTCTTTTCATTTTTGTATTCTGTTCCTGACAACAGAGCTCACTTGACAGAGAAAATCTGGATCTGAATCCTGGCTGTATTGCAAAGCACTTGATTGGCAGTTGCTGTAACCCCTAGAGCGATGTTTGCACCAATCACCAAAGACAGTTTGTCTTTACCTTTGCATGAATGTCAGAAGCTTCAGGGCAAGATTACTGGAGAGGCTTTAGGGGAATCCACTTAGTCAGTTTTGACATTTGATTTCCATAAAACACAAGAAGTGGAATATATTGGTCGACTGACTCAGTGAAAATGTTTCCAATCAGATTCTAGTGTTGGTAATTTCATTGCACTGAGAGGATATGGGAGGTTTTTCTCTGGTGTCCTTCTTCAACCCATAACATGCATCTACTTATCTCTGGCTAAGGAGAGAAGGGCATACAAGGTCACTGACACAAAGCAGCCTACACAGTCCAGCTGTGCTGCAGAGAGCAGACCATTAAGTAATACTTGTATAATATGTCTTCAGTAGACAAGCTATGCATCCTAACAGCCACTATACACTTACATGAAAGAATGATTGAGGGAGGAAGGAAGGAAGCAATCATTGGGTGAGTGAGTGAGGAGGTGGATTAGTAAATGAAGGAAGCACTGTGAATATGTGAAAATTAAGGAGTGGGTGCATATGTGAATGAGTGAAAGTTAGAATGGCTGTGTGAACGAAGGAATGAATGAAGGGAAGGAGTAAATGAATAACTGAATGCATGAATGAAATAACGAATTAATGAATGAACAAATTAATGTGTTACTGTCTACATTCATTAGATACGTACATAGCATCTGAAAACACATTTCATGTCAAGTTGCTCTAATATTGCGTCTCTTAAACTAATTTACATCACAGAACGTGATGCACGATGAGGTTGAAATAAAAAAATAATTCAGATAATGGATTTATCTCCTGCAAATCCTCCTCCACTGAATATTTACCAGTAAACGTAGGAAGTACTGTAATGACAATTGGTAACATTACTGCAGTAACATATCAGATCGTCACTGTTATTATAGTACGTAACTATTGCTTGATAAATTGGAAACATTTGCATCATGAACATGTGCTCAGACTTCCTTTTGACCCGTTCACTAAATGCAAACATTACTGCAAATGTGTCCATTACTGTTGTACACACTGTATATTGGCACATGTACCATAATGCGTCACAAAGCTCCCTGTTGAATGTGTCGATGAGCAGTGGTGAGAAAAACCTTCACTGACTTTCCCCCCTATTCTGTGTCCTTGTGTGTTGAGCATTTTGAAGTCCACAACAAATGGAGTTGCCTGGCAGCGGATCCCAAAGGACTTGATTGCTTTGTTTTGAATAATAATGATATTGTTACATGATTGTGCAATTGCTGACAGTGCCGTCATTACATTATTTGCAGGTAACCATCAAATAAAGCAGTAATGGGATTCATCGGTCAGTGAATTGTTTTCATGGACACAAGCAGACACTCAGGGTAAGCAGTCATTCAGAAGCACTCACTTGTGGACTCTATGTGACGGCAATACAGAGAGGAGCAGTTCAGAGAAACAGGACTGTTTGCAGTTTACAGTAAGAGAAAATAGCCCAGCTCATAAACTCACACATTCCATACGAAAATCTTATATGTAAACATATAGTATGTACTGTGTACATTCATTCACTTAATTTCTTCTTTTTGTTACATTTGCATACTGGTGTAAATGTAGTGTATTTTGGGAGTTTTTATTTATAAAATGAATAACGTTTTCTAAAATTCTGTGTGTGCTTCATCAGAGTATGGTTTTGTATTTAGATTAAAAGATTAAGTTATCTTTTTTAGAATTAAGTATGTATATGTACATGTATGCGTAATAACTATTTCATAAACAGTATATTTGCAACTGATGTGTATATCACATGTACTGTATGCGGACCCAAAGTATTTGGCATACATGATAGATGTTGTTATACTGTAAGGTGGGTAAGTGGTACTCATAAGTCTTAGAGGTCCAGTTACTAAATTTCGATGGTGCTGTGGGTACAGGAACTGTGGTTAAGTTAAAAAACTCCATAACTATGTACAAAATCATTAATAGTAAAAATTAAATTAAATAGTAAAAGTAATACTTTCTCTGTGTTGCCAACTCCGTAAACTGAACATGAACTCCTTTTCAATGGACTCCTACCTCCAACATTAGCCATGTTTCCATCCACTATTTTCATGCAAATTTTGACCTATTGAAACAAAAATGCTTGATGGAAATGACAAATATTGAATACATTTTATTTCAAAGTGTGTATACTCGGTTGAGGTGGATATATTTTGTTTGATTTGCCGTACAACGTTGATGGAAATTTGCTGAATAAAAAAGGTCATGCGAATAGAGTGATGTCATTTAACATCTCAACTGTTTCTGTTTGGACATAGCTGCATTGTGAAATTGTAGGAAATAGGCATTAGTGGACTGAGGACGAGAACAAAACTTTGCTGAATCTCATATATAAGAATATTAGATGAGAACAGCAGCGGAATGCCTGCATTTACCACAGAATAAGGGCCACTATGTTGAGCAGTACAACAAAGTGTGGACTATTTTCAGGAATACATTGAATCTGAAGCAACGTGACATGGCAGAAATGCCACTCTCTAGTTACATCTGTCTGTGTGTGTGTCATCATGTTTTGTACTCAATACTTAGTATTGTTCAATTTCTGTGTTTTGTGACGCTGCCAGAATTTCATTTGCTTGTACAAGGCTGATGGAAATGTGGTCTAATTTGCATTTTCTTTTAGCAATATTTTGAATAATAACTTGAATTGTACTCAAAAGCTGGATGGAAACGTAAAGGTGACGGTATCTCATGTCCAAAAACCTTCAAAATGTCCTCACAGACAGAGGCGTGAGGCGTAATAAGAGGTTTTATATTTTGCATGTATGTTATAGTATTACACATATACAGTATGTCCATTTATACACTAATACAGTGGATATGTACAACATATATGGCAATTTCATAAATGAACATACTTATTTTAGGTTTCATTACGGGATAACGATGCATGAAATCAGCTGTGTTCTGCAGTCTGCACCCTGCTAGAACTGGACGATGAGCAGGGGAGAGAGAGACCTTCAGACTGGTTATATCCCTCTGTGTCCTTGTGTGAAAAGAATCCCCAAGTATCAACAACAAAAAGTGTTGCCTGAGAGCGAGTCCCAGGGGTCTGATTAGCTCCATGGACCCCAGCCCTGTCACTTGGATGGCTCTCTGAGGCTGGAGCCTATTGCTCGAGGGCAATAGCTCTTTGTGTTGTACCTACAGTATGTCCTGGCTTCGCCATTACACACATTCACACATACACACACACACACACACACGCACATATTTGCTCGTCCTGCACGTCTGAGTACATCCCACATATACAGGGGGTGGACAGAATAACAGCAACATGTGAATTGTATAATGCAATGTAGTCCAGCAATAAATCAACTGTTGTTTAGCCTATGATGTTCAATTTTTGTTGAGGCTGTGTCAGGGAAGTGTGCTTGTTCAAATTTCAAGGAGGAATGGGAGAGGAACATTTCCTTTTCACATTTCCTTCAAGGTTTTTGCAGAAAAAAATATTTGTGGAAGGCAAACAGAAAATGCTTACCCCAGCCGTAATACTTACAGTTTACAGAAAAAGCTTCTCACCATTGCTTACAGTTTAAACAGATAAAGTAGAGGATTTGTGTCACAACACAACATAGAGTTTACTTATTTAATACTTTACTCATTTATCAGTTAAAATCACCCACAACACGAGAACGAAGCTTGTGATGACTCAAGACTTTTTATGTTTTAATATATTTGTATTCATATTCTCAAGGACACTGCACTTTAATATAGCTAGACCATCTTTTCTAAACATTGAATATATGGTGTGTGTGTGTTAAATATTAAAGGGCACAGATATACATTATACAGATTTCCATGTACAGATTTTCATTTAGGTCCATTTTAAAATCTTTGCAATGCTCCAGCATTGCTGTGCACTTTTAGTTACTGTCTCTTTAAGGGCCCCTCCCAAAACACCTGCTCTGCTCTGATTGGTCAGCTGAATCAGGCCTGAGCTGGCAACACTCATGGACGTTGAAGCACAGATAATGACCAAACACACACGTCCTAGCCTTGTGCTTGGTGAGTGTGTCTTACAAGCTCTTCAGGCAGGTGAGTGTGTTACATGTTGCAGCATAAGTAGCTTTTGATGTACATATTACATTACACTATAAAATGAGGGTAAATAACAAAAAAGTGACGTGCAATTTAAAATTTACAATAGTAGAGTAAATAATGACTTCATTAGCCCAGATCAGACATTAAAAATGAGGGAGAATAGCATAATTTAGACATAAAACAGTTTTAAAAGAAAGCAGAAAGCAGCAATGTCTCCATGTTTTGGGAAAGTAAAGCTTTTGTTCATTTGCTGATGCTGTGTAATCTTCTCTCATCTTAAACCTGAGACAGACAGCTGAACTGGTCCCACAATGTTAAAAGCGTTGCTGTGTTTACCACACACCAAAAACAACATAGCCATAGAGTGAAACCTCCCACACAACATCTCAGTGTAATTTTCTATCTATTATTTTGTTGAACTGTGTTTGCCCTGAGGCCAGCAGAGCACCACAGAGAGAAGCGAGGACATGTTGGTTAAATGTTTCTATCACGTCTTCAGCATAATGGCTTTGTGTTTACAAGGACAGAGCGGTCACAGATAACCTGCTGTGCTCCCTGCGTGTTTGCTGCCTAATCAAAATAGGTTTGGTCGCCCTCCTGCACTCGGCACATTAAAGGCCGTTTAGCAAACACAAATGTCACAGCCGGTTTATTTGGACACCATTTTTACATTGGCCTTGGATGGAGCTGCTTGGAAAAACACTACCTGCTATTAAATATCTTATCTGCAAGTTTAAAGAGACAAAGGTAGGGCTGTTAACAGTATGTTATTATTATAAATTTATATACAAGTCTTTCTTTAGAAGGCACTCAGAGTGCACATTCCTCCACCAAGGCCAAACAGTAATTTTCTTTTCTTTCCTTTTCTTTTCTTTTTTTAAAATCTAGACCTGCCGCAAAATCTAATCAACCCTGCTGTGACCCCATGCGCAAAATTTCTTCGGAATCTATTGGTTAATTTTGGAGATATCCTGCTGAACACCATCAAAAAGACAAACGCCTTCTTGGCACCATACAGACTTAACAGATATCAAGAGAAGATAAATTAATCATTCAGATTGATTCTAATACAATCCCTTCACATCAGTAGTCTTAACATGTGACCACTGGACACAGGTGAGATTACATTTCTGTTAATAATGTTCAATTGATGATTTACCTGCTCTAAAATTGTCTTTGTATAGCAACATGTCTCATAGTGGCCTCTGAGGTCTTGATGTTTGCGCTTTCATTCTGGTGTGTATTTTGGTATTTGCAGCATTTCTGAATTTCAAATGCATTTCCCTCTTTCGCTCTTGTGTGTTTTGTCCTAAGGTGCCACAGTATATTGGTTGTTTATTTTCCTCCACTGATGTTTGAGATTTTACATGGTTTCCATATAATTACATTTGGTTTACAGTTATTAGAGCATGAGTTGAAATTTGCATTGCTCAGCCATTTTGCAATTGATGACAAATAATTACAGTAGTGGGACAACCTCAGTTAAATTCAAGACTGGCAGTACCTCTGAAAAGCTACGATGACTTGTAATCTATAAGTATATTAAAATCTAGCATCCTTACTATATATGAAGAATTGATTATTTGTGCAAATTACTTTATCAGATAGACTATTGCTTTACTTAAGGTATTATTGGTAAAATACATGTACTGCATGTAAATGTAAGCACATGTGCAACTGTTCTGATCAATAAGTAAAATAAAGAAAACTATGGAAACTTGTTTGACTGAACATACATTTGGAACGTTGCTTAACTTCACTGTATTGTGTGAGTCAGTGTCTTCAGTAAGTATATTCAGAAATGCAAATTCAACATCTGGCCTGGCCTTGTGAGGAGCAATATATGTTATTCTACTGTTATACCATATGTAGTAGTGCTGCATCGTCAACAAGAACACACATTTTCTATCTGGAGAAGCTGAAAAGAAGTCTCTCGTTTCCCTTACACAATTACCTACTGTACGCACCATGGAAGGGTGGAAGGATTTTAAAAAGTAACGAGACGACCTGATTTGACTGGCCTCCAGAAATTGATTGACAACAGCCCCCAACCACACCCACTGATGATACAGATCTCCTAATAGAACCCCTTGACTGCTGATGTTCATCCACTGCCCCTGGTTACAAAATTATCATCCGTTGTTCATGCCTACATGAGCTTGTGTTGTGAGGTTGCACAACTCTCTCTGTGTGTGTGTGTGTGTGTGTGTGTGTGATAGAAACAGGCTCTTATCTCATCATAAATCGATAATTGTATGTTTGTCTTCTCCCCTCATCATTAAAATTCATTCATCTGCAGTATATTCAGGATGCCGGCAGACTTTAAACAAGAAATAGGGAGATCACGTCGTCCCCCTTTGTTTTTCTGAAATTGTTGTCAAAAATGTACTTTAAGACTATTTACTTCATTTTAAGCCTTAAATGCTGTTTGGGTTTGCTATCATGGCTCCCAAGCTTTATTGCCTTATCTGAAGAATCTGTTTTGTTTTAATAGTATGAAAATATGATTTTACTTTGTGTTTGGTGCTTCTCTTTATCATTTAGAATTTTCTATCATCCATGGGTTTTATTTGTGAATTACTCAAAAGCAATTGTGATGTAAGGTGCTGTATTCAACCAAAGGCATACAAAATTCCTAAATTAACCATGCACTATGTGAGCAGTTTGTTCTCCTTGGCTTTTCCATTATTGATTTCAGTAACTGATATATGAATGGGGAACACAATACAATTGAATTAGATGGAAAACACTCAATACATTGACTGCTCTTGTCTTTTGTAACGTAATTGCCCCTTTCGGGTGTTCACTTCCTCTTAGTCACCTAAACAATGAAGAACAATGGTGAAATAAGAAGTGAATCACATTATTGTAGTATTGGCCCACAGATGGCTTATGTTGATTAAGCATTACTCTGCTGATAAACAGTGTAAATATATACAGTGGAAACATTTTCTGTTGGTTCCACTTTTCTGAGTTCAGTTTCAAGGCTTGGTATTCCCTTATTAAATACAATGTTCACATTATTTTATCCGCCTGGGATATGAATGATTAAAGAATATGTTCAGTTAAAGCACTGAGAACCACAACTGTTTGTGTGTCATTAGTTCAGACAGAATGAGAGTCAAAGGTCCATTAACGTTTTCTTTTTCTTGCAAATGCTTATTGTAAGGTGCTTTTGTTTGTATGGATATGTCATATCCCGCCCTGCTCTTTAGGTTGTTTTTTCATGGTATCTGTCATTCACTCATCATTTCCTGTTTTATTTTGTTTGTTAACTTTTTCTCTCGTTTCTGAAACTTCACTTCCTGCCATTGTGTTTCCCACATGTGATTGTCTGCCCCACCCTGATTACTTTCACCTGTCCCTCATTAGTCCCTCCAGCGTTTGTATATATACCGGCCTGTTTCCCTTTGTTCTCTGTCAGATCGTTCTTGTTTGTATCCCGTGATGTTACTTGTGCTAGTTCCTGAAAGTGAGTTTCCCTGTTCCCAGTGTTCTTGTCTTTGAGTACTCCTGTATGTCATTCCTCTGGATTTTGTGAACTCCTTTCCTTGTTTTCTCCATGTGGATTACCTTTTGCCCTGCCTTGACTTTTAGTTTGCTTTGTTTTTGAGTTTGGGATTTTTTTGCTACCTTGAGGCCTGTTTTAGTTGCCTTTTCATGACCTTTATTTTGTAAATAAAGACTGTTCTTGAACAGTATTTTTGTGGTCACCTGCAATTGAGTCCTACCCCTTGCACTCCCTGGCTTTCCCGTAACAGGATAGATAGATAGATAGATTTGTGACCTGAGTCTGAGTGGAGTCTAAGCCATGTGACTTGAATCCACACCACTGGTAAGTTAACTGCCCCCTAGTGGCTGCAAACCATGATTTTCCTCTGGCTCTTAAAGTGATAACGCTCGCGATTTTACGAATGTGAAATTTGGGGAAAACCACATCGGTAAGGTGGGGATATTTAGTGTCCACTGTGTCCATACTACAGTAGTCCATAGAATGGATCCATATGAATCCATGCAACACAGTCCATGAACACAAAAAGCCCCTAAAAATTTCCCCTACATGAAGCTATACGTTTAGATAGGTACAAATATGTTCGCTGTTGCTTTAAGTGTTTTCCTTTGACATTTCATGCTGAAACGTCTGTATTTTTCATGTATTGGTATTCCATACTAGCTTCCAGGTGCCTTCTCACATCGGTTCACTGCTTGTGCAATGTAATTTAATGTGGCAGAGATCCTATATACATGCAGGGCATTGTAAGGAAAAATTGCATTTTTGATTTTACAAGGGGTTACTGTCAATATATCAAAACACAAGTCCATTTGGGTATCCTCAAGACATTTTTAGCCTTTATTGTGGTGTGCACAACTTCTTTGCATTGTTAAAGAAATACCAAATGGGATCTGAAAAGGTCCATTCAAAGGCCTACGGATCTGGTAAGAGAATGCCAGATATCTCTAAAATGCTCCCAAAAAAATAAAATTCATGACCCCGTTCAAATCCAATTTTCCTGGAAATCATTACATTTTGTAAAATTGCCTGCGTATCACTTAAATGGAGATAGTTGGAGGCATTGGCTTGCTCAAACTTCAGGCTTGAAATGTGTAAAAGTAGTAACTGTTAAATCTCTTTAACTTCTACCTTGTCTTTCAGTGGTGCATGCCCCTTATTGCTGCAGTGAAGTTTTACAGCAGAAACAGAGTGGAACAGTCACCTCACCAACCTCCCGGGTCTAAATTTGTAAAAAAGTATAAATGTGAAGCATGAGGGTTATGCTGCAAATGGCATGCAAACTCAGCAAAAACATTCCACGGATCAAAACATACTCCATCCTGTTCACAGGCAGAGGCTCAGCATGTTTGAGAGACAGTTTCAGCTCACTGAGTAACTGAGTGACATTCACTGTTCTCAGCTGCCCCTTAACAGAGGCCCACTAAAGTTCGTGAGGAGAATGGAAATAGTCTTACAAATATAAACCCAACGGAAATGCACAGTGAGCAGGCAGATAGTTGAAGCTGTTCCATGACACACACCAACACAATGCAACACAGTGGTTTGTTTTGCTTGTCACACTCATCGCCATTGTGATGGTCCTGGAGCTTGAATTGAGAAAATCCAGATTGCAAACAGTGAATGCTGAAGTGGCTCTTACCTTACCTCACACACTACAAAACTATTACACAATTTGGGGTCTGATTTCCCTTGTCCAACCATCGGTAGCAAAGTCCAGATTTTTTGATAGTTCTGAAGATTTAATGGCAGATTCTCTTGTAGGTTGAGGTCTGTTAATAGTCTATTTAACTTGCTCTAAGCTTCTTGAAAGCCAGTTGTGTTAACCCTGATTTCAATCTTAAACATTAAATATGTTCAATACTTACGACCCAGTCTGACCTGATATCCTGTGTTTCTGGGGGACGACTGAGGACACGAACTCCATTTTGGACTGTGAATCAGGCATTGAAAGACAGGCATTAAAAGGAAATGAATTTGTACATTAGATGTTTCTTCACTCTGTCTTTTTTAGATAGAGGTGAATATCATACTTACTTACTCCTTACCGATTGTTTCTGCACATTTGCATACTAAGTCACATAAATGGTCACTCAAGTCTTACTAAATTTAAGCCCCTCCACATTAAGGATACAATAAGAATACTAACACTGCATGAACAGTCTAACATAGGAGCCACAATTACAGGCAAGATGTTGTTCACCTCTACATTAAACTGTGACAAGAACTGTCTGTTTTTAGTGTGATCTGACATCACCAGCATATCACCAAGGCAGTATTTAACAAAAAGCAACAGGACCATGCCTACTTTACACCTATCACAAAAGATCTGAGCAAACAATCTTCAAAACACCTAAAACATGTTTTCTTTTTCCCCAAATGGAAAACAAAAGTGCAACATGATCTCCAAAACTGTTTCCCATAAAGGAGCTCTTGGTTCATCCCCACAAGCTTTTTATTGCCAATATTCTACAATTTAGAACTGCACAGTGGGAAACATAAAAAGCTGTCAAGGAACACTTAATCAGTCTTATTAAATTGTCAATCAACAGCCCATGTTTCTTGACAGATTCACATTAAAAATGGAAGAAATGTTTTCATCTGTCAGAAACACTGACTTCTGTCATCTAAGGGGTGTAATTACAATTTACTAAAGCAATCAGTTGAAAATATGTAAGTGTGTTAGTGCAACCACTGACTGTTTCAAAATTCGAATGCAGGCAAATTCTTTGACAAATGAGGAATCCTTGTCATTTTATTGTTCATACTCTGTGAGATACCTCGATAGCCTTAAGGACATCCCAAATATTTAATGTACCGTTATGGTTCCCTTTAGAAATATTAGCAAGTAGTTAACCTTGCCTGATAGGCTGACCTCTGGCTCGAAGTCTGGGAAATGAACCACTGAATCTGTGGTCAATAGGGTAATTGTGTCAGAGAAGGTCACACTGCAGTGATTTACATAGAAAACTAATGTAGACAGACACATCGTGAATGCTTTATTCTGGTCATGCCAATAAGCAAAAATGATCCCCACAGTTAGAGTTTACATAAAGATACAGTCAAATTATTGAAAGAGATATATTATCCGAGTAAATCTGACAACTCTTGACCCTAAAGTCATATTTGTAGTTTAACTTTTCATTGAATTTGTGTTTTAATTGCCTCCTAAACAGCTTCTTTTTTTTTTAATCCTTTAGAAGACAACTACAAAATGTGGCATGTGAAAATCTTTCTACCAAGCCTGCTAATTATCTTTTTGTTTCTAGAAAATTCTTGATTCTACAAACTCAACCGCAAGAAATCAACAAGCGAAGAAATTGCAGAAATAAATCGTAATAAAAAAAGAGAACAATTTGATATAAACACAGATAAATAGATTAATAATTCATATGATTATATAATCAACTATAAACTATAAAAAAAAAAGTAAGAGCTATAAAAACTGACTATAAAATTTGCAGAAAATTCTACAAAACAAGAGTCTAAAAACAATAGACAAAAAGTGAGTGGATTTATTCTGCAAAATGTGAAAACTAGAGAAAATTAGAGAAATTCCTCCATATGGTCCATTTTGGATTGTGTCGTTCATCACACTTGATCTGCAAACAACGAAATAACTGTCACAAAATGAACGACAGAGAATTAGAATTAAAAACATTTTTTAAGTTCTGCACGAGCTCCCAGGAAACTGTGTCCATTTATGATATGCTTTTATCATGAAATGATCTGATATTCTGTAATTTCTCAACAGGTCAACAGGGATTTGGAAATGTGCCTCTCTCTCTCTCTCCCTCTCTCTCTGTCTCTCTCGCTCACACACACTCTCTCTCTCTCCCCCTCTCTCTCTCCGCACTGCGATCCCGAGACGTGGCGGCTCTCTGTGCCGGGGCGGACACTAACCAGCACCCAGGCAGAAGCGGTGTCAGGGCGCGGAAAACGTGCTGGAGGAGCCCGGAGGAGGAGGCGACAAATGCCCGAGAGCCACGGCCGGCACCCCCAGACCCGCCGGGGCGGGAGAGCAGCAGCGCCGTGATGGGACAGTTTTCGGGAGGATGGTACTTGAGTTGTGGCATCCTCGTGCTTCTCGGCGTGCAAGTCCAAGTCACGGTAGCGCGAGGTAAGCGCGGCACGTCCGCGGACACGCAGAAATGTTTGTCACGCAGTAAATTAACTCAATGAGAGGTGTGTGTGAGTGTGTGTATGTGTGTGTATGTGTGTGTGTCATGGGCACACACTCTTTGCGTGTTTGTTTTTTAGTTGTTTTGGGGTGTGGAAACTATTATTCCAGTTGGAGCGTTCGTGCGTGTGAGTGTGCGTCACTGTTTAGCGGTGGACAAACGGGACATTTTATTGTCATTTTGTACAACTCTAACGCAGTGTTTTTCTTGTAAAGCTGATTTCCTTGCGTTTTTCATGATTTAGTCTTGCCTTTTGTGGCTTTCGAGTCTAATTAGAAAGTGATAACCGGATCGGAACTCTTATTTTGCACATACTAATTCAAGCTCTTGAGATGTTTTGTATGTATGGTTCTGTTGTCTGTCCTCTTCATGTGTCTGTCCTGTAGAAACCAGTCCTGGCTGTGAATATTCATTATTTTGAGCGGTCCCGTTTTTTCCACCACAAATATGAAAGAAATGTCAGTAAAATTGGAAGCAATAGCTGCACGACTCTCCGTTCTCTCATCTGTGAATTCTGTAGTTTCATACACAACACCGTGAACTCTCCTCGATGTTGACAAGGTGTGTGAGACAAGGAGTTGATTGCTTGAGGGCTGAATTCTGCAACTTCTAGTCGATTTTGGTTGCTTTGGAAATTGTGGCTGCTCCTTATTTTCATGCCCCCGGAGATGTTTGATAGTAACAAAAGGCAAGTTGATCCCATGCAGCCTCCTCCAGTGCTGTAAAATCCCAGTGAATTATATCAGGGGCTTCAAATACAGCTGCCCCCTCTGAATGGCAATGCACAAATTAGCAGTTTATTTATCAGAAGGCAGTTTGTGGCGTTAACCTCCAAGAATCCTGATGTGTTATGAAATTGTCTAAAAGTGTTTTCATCTGGTCAGTAAATGGACCATCATAAATTCATATTTTTCTCCCCCGATGAATCAGCCCTGACCTATTGACACCCATTTAGCTCATATGGCATTGTTACAAAGATACATTTGCAAGTCAATTAGAAGCCCTAAGGTTTTCATTTTTGCATCCCAAGTTTTTTAAATTAGCTTCAACCTGGAAATTTGCATTATATAAATATTAGATCAAGTTTAAGTATCTTCAGGGTAATTTTTTGTCATTTCTTTCAATGTTATATTCTAAAATGTGTGGGGGATGTCAGATATTGTGCATTTTATTTGTTTATTTATATTTATTTCATTTTATCTTATGACCAGCATATCCTCAGTTGCTGCATTTGTTCTCCTAAAATAGAAATAGCATGATATTGGAAAGCAGTTCTTGATGTGGGCGTGTGTTGGGTGATAATGACTTCCCCCAATGGCATTCTCATGTTCCGCACAGGCATTTCACGGTAGATGCAAAGAATATAACAGACTGAAGGTGTAAAGAAGGAGTGTGACTTGTGCTTGGTAGAAAATACGGCACAATACTTGGGACAGTTTTGATGTTTCTTTAATGTCTCCAGTGACTGAGAGAAGGCGAGAGAGAATTGCGGCTGTGGTATGCTTCATCCAACACATCAGTCGGAGAGGTGGAAGGAGGAGTAAACCACTTTTCCACCGGCCAATTTGCGGTGATCTGTGCACAGCAAAATTTGTAACTCTGACTCCACTGCTCCACCAGGCATGCCTGCTTCACACGGCAATTGGCTGCTTGTGGCAAGTTGTGGTAATTGGGAAGGGCTAGATATGTCTTTCATGCTCTCTGTTTTCTTTGTAGCACTCTACGATCCGCGGAGAGAAATGAAAGTGAAACTGTACATTGTTATGCCTGTTTATATGCATGCTTATTATTGTGTGGAGAGTACAAAAACACACAGAAGACAAGTCAAAGTTTTTGCCATTTTCCCTGTTTATACGATTAATCTTGTTGAGATTATAAAGACACAGCCAGACACACACACACACACACACACACTACCCCCCCTCCTCTCTGTGACGGCATGCTTTTCACAAATGGAAGAAGGGATATGTGTCTGTGTGGAAGATGTAGGCCTACATATTGTTGTTTTGCTATTGTGTCATACAACTGCCGAGTTTTAAGTGACCATTGCTGATGTTTGTGTCAGTCTGAAAATGTATATACATGAAAAAGAAAGGAACGACAGCATGGTTGAAAATTTCATCATCCATCCACATGTATTATTTGTGCTTGCAAAGATAATGTCAGATTATTGAATCACCATTACCTTATTCATATTCAAACAACAGTTAAGATTAAATCAATTCACCACATGGCAAATAGCTGGAAAATAGCCTGGCACATATTAAGATGATGATAATAATAACATATGTCTGAATTAATCAAATCAGAATAAGTGCGTAAGGTTAAACATATAGAAAATTCCAAGAAAACAGTAGTTGTTTTTGACACATGCAGCAAAAGCTTAGATAACATATGTGAAGTACTTACTTGTTGTAATTCAATTTGGTAATAATCTGGTCACATGCTAAGTACAGTGTGTATGTTTGTACTATCATTACCTGGCTATTCTAGTACAGTCAGACAACTCATCAAGACAACAGGTTGATGAAATGCGGCAATGGTGAGCACAAATGTTTGCGAGAGCAGTTTGGGCAGTGTGAAGGTGATGTCAGATTTGCTGTTGGATATGTATGCAAATAGATGTGTGATGTGTGTGAGTGTAAATTTGCAGGATTTGTGTTGTAAATTTATGACCACAACCAGAGGGGAAACATAAACAACAGCAAACACCTATGCATAGTTTACATAGGTCAGTCACATGTTTTCATTTGCAAATCCTGGGGTCGCTCATTTCATCCTCCACTGAATCATGGTATTCCCACGTAAACACAGAGCAGCCATCAATGCAATACTTGTGCTAGGTGGGGATAAAAACAAACAAATCCTCCCGCGCCTAAGAGCAACACACATCGACTGGTGCTGATTCTGAGGGGTCCACGGATGAGCCAGATGAAACAAATGGGACAGGCAGGACAGATATTCTGCTGAATTCAAAACACGGTAGCTCAACAACAATCTAATTGTGGTTTGATAAATACCACAAAAGTAAGTAACCCTCTAACCCCTGTGCTGCTAAAGCTGTTGTGTTAGACCTCCTCTCCAGCATTTCTGCATGTAAGTAGTAGGTTAATACAACAGTTTAACAGCCTGTTGCAGGGTTAGTTTTCCAGTAAACTCCAAAGATCCCATAGGAAAATAGAAATGCACTCAAAGAGATGCTCCACACTACTGCTTTAATAGCAGAATACAATTTATAAAAAATCCCTCAGGAAATTCTATCATGAATATAAATGAGATGATGTCAGCGTTAGAAAATATATAGCATTTACTGATATTTTGCCAGTGGGGAAACCCACTGTGTGTATTTCCTCCGTGAATATTAATGTGGTGATGTAGCAATGGAAAAACATAACATTGTATGCCTGTACTTCATGTCAATTCCATAATATATTCATTCCTTATATCCTGTATTCATAAGCATTGGGCTGAAGCTTTGACCATTGACCATTGGCTGATTTGAAAACAAATGGATAGCGACGGTTCTGATCCCTAACCCCTGCCAACCTGCCAAGTTTGATCCAGACCCGATAAAAAACTGTTGAGTTATCACTGTGACAGTCAGACATACAAAGAAGCGCCAGTGATAACAACACAGCTGCATTGTCAATTTGCTTTTGCTGGCATTAGCTCTGTGCACATTTCACTTTAATTATACATCTGTCATTTTTTATTTAGCATGTTCTAAGCATTTCTTCATATGTCCTATGTTGAAAATGTTTCCCTAATGCAGTAGATGAGCTACAGTTTACTCACCCGTTTATTTACTCACTCTTACAGCTCACTGTAACATAATGTCTATTGCACATTATGCTACATTATGAAAAATGTGTTCATATTTCCAGAATGTGCTATAGTTTTACTCTTAGAGCTAAATCATCTATGAAACAATTGACGTTTCAATTAAGTGTGATGTTTATTTTGTTGGAAAAATAGCTTTCCATAGCTTGCAGTAAGTAAAAGAATGGCTGCTGTACCCAGAGACAAATGCATTATTTTGCCAGCCACAGAGCCATTAATTATGCCTTTTAAAATGGACTTGAAAGGCACAGACAAATGGATAGCATGCTTGATTTAAAGTATCAATTAAGTTATAATGTACTAATGGGTTATATAGGCTTAGGAGGGGAAAATCAATATATGCACCCCTGCTTTGACACCGACACAACAACATAGTGTTAAACTGTGTAAATGGTCAGCCTGGAGCAAGGCACTAATCTCTATCACACAGTGCTCCAGGACAGAAGCCTGTTTGACTTAAGATACAGTAGGTTACTTAGGACAATGGTTCTCAATCTTAGTCCTTCATGTACCACATGACGGCATGTTTTCCATCTCTCCCTACATCTGCTTCGCTAAATTAGGTGTGTTTAAGCAATCAAGATCTGGGAGACGCTAATTTTTGATCAAGTGCACCGACTGATTTTAGTGGACGGGTACTGGAGGACCAGGCTGAGAACCATTGATTGAGGATATACGACCCACTCCATTATGTCAAGCCTAGACCACATGATTTCAGCTCTGATTTTCCGGTCCAACGCAAGCTTGACTAATCTGGGAAAATATAACTCATGCCCACTCATGCCCTTTACTGCCACTAATCCAACTCATCTTGACCCAGTCTTGGAGTCGTCTTAGATCAAGCATGTTTGAACTTATTGCCACAAAATCTGGAATGCTCTTCTACTGCGAGCAGATCTCTGATGAGTCCCTACAAAGGCTATGAGCACTAATAGCCAAAGACAGTGTGAGAGGAGGCAGAAGTGAGAAAAATATACACCACATTCTCATTCTGACTTTCTGTGTCTTTTTCTTATTTCGTTCTGTGCAAAATAGCGCACAGATTACTTGAACGGAAAACAGCTTCTGCTTGTTTGGGTCTATAATGACACAGTATCGGCAATGCCTTGTGTAATTGAACTTTTTCAGTGTAGTTTCATGCTTTCAGCTCTCACTTGAGGTTTTGTGAGTGCCTTCATATTTTGGTCATCTTCCACGTGAGAGATCTCATTATTTGTGTGCCTTGTCCATGCTCAGTTATGTGCATTCTGCATTGTCATCAAGACATAACATTGCAGGAAAGATTGTTGCGTAATTTGTAAAAAAAAGAAAAAAAGAAGCTGTTTAGTGATTTGGGGATTTCTTAAGTTGTGTAGTGTGAGCGGAATGCCAAGCATAGACTGATCTGAACAATAAACCAGCACTGTATGACTGTGAAGTGTATACTTATGTAGATTTAGTGCACTATGATTGTCACAAAACAGTCAGCAAGGATATGCTGCTTCCCACCTAGAAATTCTACCAATCTGTCCTACTGGAATGTGCATGACCAGTAAATTGCCATGTGCCACTCTAGTCTATTATAAGCTAGTATAAAGATTTAAGATGATATCAATTATTTCAATTTTCTTCTTATATAAGCAAATGTTTGAGCCCCCAGTAGCTGAAGCTTGGGACTGCAGCCATGCAGCCTGTGCTTTCTGTGCGATCATGGCCTAAGTGGTAAAAATATGGAAGTGAGACAAAGAGAGGGGGGGCAGGGGGGTATAAAGGGCAGGGGAGTCATCTATGCAATGTTTTATTTATCCCAAATACGACTCCTCAACTATCTCTCAAAGCCCATCTTTGATTTAGCAGACATTTTACATGAGATGAATTCATGAGCACATCTGGCGCAGTATCCAGTGTTGTTTCTATTCTGAAGGAGATCGCATGGTGGTCATATTGCCCACTTCCACTATTGCATTATTCAAAGGGAACCCATTACTCTATCCCAACTCACAACCCCCCTTTCCCATTCCTTCTTCCCCAGCAGAAGAAAGGGTGGGAGATATTGTATAAATTTACGTCAGAAAGCTACAAAATCCAAAAAATAGGAAGACTTTGAGTAAACTGATGTTTTTTTTGTTTTTTTAATTTAATGACTGTGTAATTTTCTGTACATTCAAGAAGTGTAGTGTATATCTGGACAAAGCTACTGTAGTCAAATATCTTTTTCAGGAGAATTAGAATCGATTTGAACAGAATCCTTTTGTTTGCGACAGTAAAACAACTTTATCTTCATATCTCCATATTTCTGTTGACTCTGTGCTCCTTGCAGATATCGCTTTCTTCTAGATACATTTTAGATTTTTTTGGTCAAAGTATTCAACCATCGTATATGATTTTGGGGGTAATTATGGGTAATTCTTCAACTATGCTCCATTTTGGTTCAGAATGTTTTAGAACTATATTGGTGCCACAATCCTTCATGGTCAAGAACAGAGCAGATTTTCGCCCAAACTGATGGTATCACTGGTCTTTTTGTGAGCGGTTGAGGCTCTGAGACAGACCAGTCTGATAACATCTTCTGGTGAAAGGGTTAGTGGTGGAACTGAAGCTAAAAATAACATGCTTTGTTAATATGATAATGCTAATTGTTACGTTATCATTAAATGTACATACAATGCAATGCATTAAATGTTTTTTTGTCATGGATGTTTCCTTCTTTTAAGTTCCCTCCAAAGAATTCATGTTCACGTGGTTCTGCTCCTATGTGCTCCACTATGACCCAGCAGTTTCCATGGTAACCACAAATAAACACCCTGAAACGCCCTGAATTCACTTTTTGTGTGGTGTGATGGAAATGACAGTGACCCTAAGGGACAGGTGTTTTTTCATTAAAGAAATACCAGAAAATATTTAATATATTTTACAACACATATTATAATTCATCAAGATGTGGTATTAATCATTTGTAGTTGAAATTTGTACAATCAATATTTAATTTTAAATTACACAAGGTTGAATCATCAAACTGTGTCCTAGGGAAGAATGTAATAGCAAAGCAAAACTCCTGCCTAAATGTCACTCATCACATAATAAAAATAATACATTTCAGGGATATATGTCAATTTTGGTGTTGAATAAGTGTGGCATTAATAAAAAAGTATAACCATAGTTGAAGAATTGCCCATATTAGTGAGTATAGAATGATTGCGTTTTGTGTCTTTTCTGTAAGGTTCTGCAGATTTGCACCTCAGCCTCGTCTCTGCAGCCTTGAAGCTTTCTGTTCGATAAGAGCTTGTGTTGCTGTCATGTGTTTTCTAATAGCATTGAAAGGGAAGCCTTGGAGATAACTGCCCATCCACAATGCACCATGCGATGCCTCACTGGCTAACTCAAGGGCGTTGGCACAATGGCAAGATTCACTCCAAAGACGATTCACTATTCACTTCAATGCCAAACATTTACCACCCCTCTCTCTCTCTCTCTCTCTCTCGTTTCCTCGAAAGTGCTTTCATTTTATAAATACCCCATCCCTTCATCCCATCTTATTGTCCCCTCCTCCCTCGCAATTCCTTACAGTGTAATTTATGAAATGAAAGCAATTGCGAGGGAGGAGTGGACAATAAGATGGGATGAAGGGATGGTGTATTTATGAAATGAAAGCACTTTCGAGGAAACAAGAGAGAGAGAGAGAGAGAGAGAGAGAGAGAGAGAGAGAGAGGGGTGGTAAATGTTTGGCATTGAAGTGAATAGTGAATCGTCTTTGGAGTGAATCTTGCCATTGTGCCAACGCCCTTGAGTTAGCCAGTGAGGCATCGCATGGTGCATTGTGGATGGGCAGTTATC
>OMOW01111655.1:0-34785 GCA_900312555.1 Lamprogrammus exutus
TTATAAATTAGGATTAGATTTATAGTTGTGAAAATAGAGTATGCAGGGGACAACATTGTAAGCTGTCACTTTCAGATAAATTGTGGCTCATTAATTGTAATTATCCTCATGTATGCGTTAAAGCTCCTTAATGATGCCTTATTAAGCCACCTGCCACACTAAGCAGTCACGTTTATCCACATTTGCATACCGAACTCTGCCTGCCTGTCTCTCTCGTAACTGACATATGTGTTTTTCTGTCCTCCTTGCTTGCAGGGAATGAAGTTCTGTTTTCCCTGGAAACGGCCTCTGATTATGTGAAAGATGAGAAATCGTGCTTCTACGGCTTTAAGTGTGTGGCTGTGGGATACGAATTCAACCCAGGCCCTGATGAGGTAGAGATACTATGATATGTTTTTCTGTAATTGGTGTAACACTTTAGTGCTCCAGCTTCCTTAACAATGCTCGTGTCTGAAAATCGCAATTAGATCTCATATCGGTAAGATAAATGATAAAGTGTCGAATGTAGCATGACCCTTTTGACAAAGCATTTTGGACGTTTCAGGGTATCATCCAACTAGAGAAAGAGTTGGCCTACCTGGGCAGTGTGTGTGCAGCAGCTCTGATGAAGAAAGACCTGGCCCTGCCCATAGGTATGGAAAATGGGGCAAGGGAAGCCGCTTGGCTATTGCTGAATGACTTTGTTCTGTGTGATGCCATTATGTGATGTTTTGTTTTTTTGAGTGCTGAGACAGAATTGATCTTGCATCTGTTATTCCAGGCAATGAATTGGAGGAAGATCTTGAGATTCTTGAAGAAGCCTCTCTTCAGGTATGTCAAAGTGTTAAATTCAGAGAGTTACAGTAATTAATCTGATCTTAGAAAAAAAGAAAACAAACAGTGCATCTTTACAGCAGACTTTCTTCCTTTATTCTTATTTCCCTGACCCTCTCCCAGGTGTGTAAGTCCCACTCAGGGATCCTGGGGAAGGGTCTGGCCTTGTCTCACTCCCCCACCATCCTGGAGGCCCTGGAAGGGAATCTGCCCCTGCACCTCCAAACCAATGAGCACTCTTTTCTTGAGGACTTCATCACCTGTGTGCAGACCTCCAGTGGAGGACGGCTGGCCAGGTAAGACCTGTTATGGTTCTCTACTGTCTTATTACAATTCATTGCAGATTACTTGTTATGCGTGAAGTATGAACTCCCCATCTGAAATATGTTAAAAACTTGCATATTTTTTCCTTTGGCGTGATGGGATAATACAAAACATCTTTTAGCTTGCTACCAAACATAGAATCCATTGTCAGCCACTGATAAATAATACCCACAGGTTTGTAATGATCTGTGTTTTTGAGGATATATCAGTAACAGCTTTTCCCTTCCAAAATTTGAAAAATACATAGACTTTGTAATTACTTCTATGGGCAAATGTGTACTGTACCTTAAATGGAGCAACGGATGCTTGATGGTCTGGTCTTGCACATCTTCCATCTTGGCTCCTAATATATAATTGAGCTTGAACACCATCCAAATTTCAGCTACGGAGGCCCAAACTGTTTTTATAGTTTTGCCCAGAAGTTAATTTTTTAATTGGTGATTCCCAGGAATAGTTACAAATAAGACATTTCTTCTCCTTGTCATTTTCCTCCATTCAGATGGCTGCAGCCAGACTCGTACGCAGATCCCCAGAAGACATCTCTCATCCTGAACAAAGATGACATACGCTGTGGATGGCCAACTACTGTGGTCGTGCAGACCAAAGACCAGTATGGAGATGTGGTGCATGTTCCTAACATGAAGGTAAGGTTAGCTGTTGGTTATGGACGTGAGTTCCACAGCAGCATAGATGAGATTTAAGTTGGCAGATTTTCAACCAAAACGTTCACGGTTGATAGTTAGTTTCCACATTAAAGCACAGGCACAAATCAGACTGCCGCTGCCTTCATACATTGATATCTAGATTTAATTTAAATTTAAAAAGAATTTTACTTGCAAAGTCAAATATTTGGTGGTGCCATCTTATTCATTTGTTACTCACCATTGTACCAGTGTAACACATTTCTAACTTGTGTTTCTTATGTTTCACATCCAGGTGGAGGTAAAAGCTGTACCTGTTTCACAGAAGAAGGCAATGCAGGCTGAGAATGTGAAGAAGCTGCAAAGGATACCTGCAAGCTCCTCCACTTCTTCTTCTGGCACTGACTTGACCTTTGGAGGTCTGCCCGCCCCGAAGCTGGAGGCAACCTACGAACCCATGATTGTGAAAGAGGCCCGATACATTGCTATCACAATGATGAAGGTCAGGGGATGGCTGAAACAGTGCATTTGGATGAATTGTCCCATACATTGCATAACTGTGATCAACTGGGGTCAATTTTGTTAATTTTGTGTTTTGAATGTTAGCTTTTACTGTTATGCTCTTTTGGTTTCCAGGCATATGAAAATTACTCCTTTGAAGAACTGCGCTTTGCTTCCCCCACCCCAAAGAGGTAAGTGAGGCAGAAGGCAGAGAAACAAGACAGATTTTTCAGTGAGATAGTCTTACTCACTTTTTTTCTTTCCCATCAGACCCAGTGAGAACATGCTTATTCGTGCTAACACTGATGGAACCTACAGCGCCAATTGGACTCCTGGCGCAGTGGGGCTCTATACAATCCATGTAACCATTGATGGCATTGAAATTGGTACGCCAGTGCAGCCCATCTCTCTTATAATTTCTCACACTGTCAGTATTGTCTTCTTTTACAATGCTATACATAAAAATTGTTGTCTCTACAGATGCAGGTCTGGAAGTAGAGGTAAAAGACCCTCCCAAAGGCATGATCCCACCTGGCACTCAGATGGTTAAACCAAAGGCTGAGCCTCAGCCGAGCAAGGTGAACGTTTACTTTTGCTTCACGCACGGGAACAGTAACATGCACATAAACACACTGGTATGATGCATGCGTGCTTACAGTCATCCTTTAAATAAATTGAACAGCACCCTGGCCTTGAACACCAGTTCCTCTGTACAGCCATGTACGGTTAAGCTGAACTCTCACCATAAAGCTGCATTAAGTAATATTTTCAAAGGCTGAAACAATTGACTCCCTTTACACTGAAAGGGTTACCAGCGCTACTGGTATCACTGAGAATCAACAACTCGGTCTGCCTCTTTGTTTCAGTTGCTTTCAGCTAATTCTTATGGTTTGCTGGTCTAACAAACCAGTACAGTGCTGGTTCATGAAACGCTGTGGTTCACAAGCTCATCCATGCATACTGATCCTGTGCAAAATGGTGGTGAAGTAAACAAGTGACTGGTGAGCAGAGTTATTCAGGCAAAGAGACCGAGATATTGCTCTCAGGATATCTCAGGGAGGCTAAAAGGTGTGTGAGTATTGGACTTAACAGTTAGGTGGAGAGAAAGGGGAATTTAATGGGACATGTTGTACCCATGTTGTTGTGCGTTTGTTGAATGCGTAAGTAAGCACCTGTTAACTAACATGTCAGCCATAACCTGATACGCTTGGTTCCTGTGAGTATGTTTTGGACTTATTCTGCCCCTCGCTTGTCGACAAACATTTAATGCAGCTTTAATTCGATTCTTCCCATTATTCAGTTTTGAGTGTGCATGTAAATGTATTGACTGCTGGTTTCTCCACCCCCTGTCACGTGTACATTAGATGTGGTGAATTAATGAAACCAACATTAAGCATGTTGGGGTCATCATCTGTTTTGTGAAACTTTCCATTTGGGATTTAACAATGGGGAAACAAGCAACAACTGCTTATTAAATCAGCACTGCGCATTTCCTTTCTGAATATGGTGTGCCCTGTACCCGTGGAGATGTTTGTGGGGATAACAGAATCAATTCATCCAGCTGAACCTCTGTGTACTGCACACGGAAGCAGGCTTTGTGTGGGTCCTTGCATGCACTGTCCCACCAGCGACCTGTCCGGCTGCCTTCTCTTCCTCTTCCTCCTCCTCCTGCTGCACTTCGTGTTTATTTTTCTTTCTTTCCCTCTGCTCCTGCGGCTCACAGTCTCCATCTCCCTCTGCTTCTCTCAGGTCCGCAAATTTGTGTCCAAGGACAGCGCGGGCCTGCGTGTGCGCAGTCACCCCTCCCTGCAGAGTGAACAGATAGGCATAGTGCATGTCAATGGCACCATCACTTTCATTGACGAGGTAATTGACTTTGGACCAGGCAGACCATTTGTTGGGTTTTTTAAGTAGACTAGCTGGAGCACTGTCGCCTTTTTTACTCTCAATTTCCTTTCCTTCTTTTAATCAACAAGACAGAATATATGTATTGTAATCTCAATTATCATTTTTTATTTTTTTTTGTGTAGCATAACGGTCTAAAATAACTCTAAATCTTCTTTGATGGCTTCTATATGTATTATGTGTAATTACCTCAATAATGATTACTACTTTCTTCTAAGCTTGGAAATGTGTTCCTCTCATTTTGCTTCATACCCTTGCAAAGCACCCTGAGATTACAGGAAAGACATCTGCCCTGTTAAACTTAGGGATGTGATAAAATGAATAAAAATAGTGGCTCTCAAAGCCTTCAGATTATCACTCCTTTATGTGTAATACATATTTGGTAGATCTATACCTAATCCTTGTGCACAGATTCAAAATTTCTGCTCCCAAAATGTTCCGTACATCCTCCATGAAGTGCCTGTCCTCTAATCCGACTCTGGTCTTTCCTGCCGTCTCAGAGGTGTTGTGTGTGTGAAATCTTTGCCCCTCCTGTTTCTGTAATAACAGGATGGTATGGCTGTGCTCTGCTCTGTTGCTTGTTTTCCCTTAGATCCACAATGATGACGGTGTATGGCTCAGGCTCAATGATGAAACAGTAAAGAAGTATGTTCCCAGCATGAATGGGTACACTGAAGCCTGGTGCCTCTCTTTTAACCAGCACCTGGGCAGGAGCCTCCTGGTCCCGGCCGACGTAAGTAGAAGGGCCGCTGAACAGTCTGACTGAGTTTGGTGACAGAAGCTCCTGTGCTGCTCATTTGGGGGACAGCTTGTGGAACTCCACTGGGCAAAGATTAACAATGGTTTTCAACGGCCACCTAGTGTTTGGCACCCACGCACCAAATGCCTCCAAAGCATGAGAACAATGAAACCTCCATTAACAGAATGTGTAAAGGGACAGCACCGGGGAGCATGCATGCTTTCATTCTTGTCTGGGGGTGGAAATTTGACCTTAGCATGGCCATTGTGTGTTTATTGGACATGACACTTGTTGAGACTTAAATGGCAGTGTGTGTTCAGTACTTTGAAGTGGACACCCAACTTGAAATTGACTGAAAAGGACAAACATGGGAAGATTTCTGTGTGGGGTTATGTGGATCCATCTGCAGTGTCCAGTCCTAATTTCCTCATTGCCTCTCACCCATGATTCACAAAGGTGAACACACTAGAGCATGCAATTGAAAAAAAGGTTTTTGCACATTTTGCTCCATGCCACTAAAACCACCACAATGTTCCACGGATGTTATAATTGGGTATAATTTGAAACCTGAGCATGTGTTGTGGCATTTTCTAACACAGTTATAAGGGCAGTAACTAAAAGATGAGCAATAACGTACAGGGTGGTTTTCTGTCATGAAGCGGTCACTAATGCACTGTGGGAAATTGTACCTTTCCTCCTCTACAATTCCACCTTTGCTTTAGGTGCTAAGAGGCTTCTGCTAAGGTCTCTGTCTGAACAGCATGACACGCTACATCATCCAAAGGGGGAATTTTTTTGGAAGTTTGTTTGTATTTTGCATTTCTTTGACTTGTTTGATCATGGATTAAGACGGTGTGATCCTAAAGTTCTGGTCCTTTCTCGGCCCCCGGCAAATGCATTTGTGCAACTATTTACTATGAAATTGAATTACGCCCTGTCTGGATCTGAGAGGTGCAGCCTGCACATACTAATAGCGTCAACGGTGTCTTGTTTGTCCAGGGCTTTATTTGATGCTACGCTTGATTTGTGAGGTATTCCAACGATTTTACAAGATTTGTCCCTATTCTCAGTTCCAGCCCCTATTATCCATGCTACGACGATTTCAGGTTTATTTGATGTCAGTTTCTTCTTCAAACTTTGTCAAATAATGTCTAATGGAGTTCTTGAAAAAAACCATAGCCAAGTTTTTTTTTTTCTTCCAAAAAAATACATCAGCGCTTTTCCCCCATCCTTTTTTCTGTCCTCTTGAGTCGTCGACCGTTTCTTGACTGTCTCACAATCTGTTGCTCAGAATGTCTTTAATGCTAGCCAAGGAGTCAGGGATATCGGCTTTTTGTCCTGGACTCCCTTAACTGTATTCCCACCACAGGTGAGTTGTATGAAGGACAGATACTGTATATTGTATATAGCTTGATTGCCCTTAGAGCTTATCATGTGTTTATTTCTACTCGTCCTCTTGAACCCCTTGTGATGTAGTCTTCTTTCAGTGCTTACAACACAACACAAGGTTGAACCACAGTTGCATGGTTGTTTTTGTTTCGTTTAGACATCTGATCCTAATGATATTGCAGAGACGGCTGCTATTTGCTTAGACTCCTCTAGTGGATATATTTGGGATTTTGACAGACATTATTTTTTACTTCATCTCCAAAATAACTGTTCAAGTTTGTATTTTGCATGGGGTTGAAGAGACAAATGTTTTGCATGAGGTTTCGTTTGAAAAGGTTGCTATGTACTGTACAGTCTTGTATCCCTGTTTGTCCCACTGTAGCATGTCTCCCTATAGTTTGTATGGAAGTGATCCTTTTACTGAATTTGACAGTCCCTTGTCTACTTGTCATTTTGAATGGAATGTTGAAATCTTCTGTCATGTATATTACAGGTATTTTGATGTGATAATATACACTATGTTTTGCGCCTGTTATAGCGTATAGTATATATGCATTTAGAATACCTGGAAATACCTGTTTTAATTCTGATGAGGAAAGAAGTCATGCGTAGGCTTTCAAGTGATGTCTAGCAGTTGTAAAAGAGGAACAACTGTGACAAAACCTCTCATAGTGGTTCATGGCCTTGAATTATACACAGCAAATCCAGTTTCACTTGGTTTGCAACTGTTCCTGATGCATAATCATCGAGTTTGCTCTTTTAACACACCCCAATGTCATTAAATGAGAAATGGGTTTCTGTCCGAATCCTGGGGTTTTACTATGGATTTGTGGCACTTTTTAGGTGCAAATATGGTGGGAGAGAATGGAAAATGCATAATTGTTCAATGAAAATAATGCTGTAATGTCACATTAGAGGAACAGGTGTGACTTTTGTGTTGTTAAAAATCTCAAAGGCACATACGGAGACAGCGAGAAGCGGGGAGAGATTAGGCAACTCTCATCGTTTCAGTAAGAAATGTGTAGTATGACAGTGCAATGAGTAAGAGAATGTAGCAGTAAGTGCATTCCTTCCACCCCATAAATCTAAATAACATGGGAGAACATCTGCAGTTTCCCTTAAGGATCCAGTGTGTTTGCAGCCAACTGAGTCAGCCACTAGGTTTTAAGTACTGGATTTTTAAAAGTCTGCTCAAAGCAATAATCTTCTCCGGGTGGAGGTTTAAAGAATCACAATGATCATTTATAGTAGCAGGAGGCCTTTTTAATTTAATTACTGAACATTTACATGAGCTGACAGCAGCATTATTTAACTTAACTCCTAAGTACAGAGGCAGTTTCTTTTTCGCTCCATCCCTTTGGCATTCTGCCTAAGTCTTAAATAGCCCTACATCAGGCTATTATTAGCTGCAG
The DNA here is from genome assembly GCA_900312555.1 of Lamprogrammus exutus. Classification (NCBI taxonomy): domain Eukaryota; kingdom Metazoa; phylum Chordata; class Actinopteri; order Ophidiiformes; family Ophidiidae; genus Lamprogrammus; species Lamprogrammus exutus. The sequence goes on from OMOW01111655.1 coordinate 7,725, forward strand.
TGCATTAGATTGCAGGTATGCTCATTTACATCATCCATGTCAGTGATGAACCTGATATATTTTGTGGTCCTGACAGTAATTTGCAGTAAACTTTGCAAATAACCCCCTCGTCTTTTATATTTTTTGTAGCCTGTTTTGTGTTATTCTCTTTTCTAATCAGTGCTTTTCCTTCTTGCAGGAGGTCAGGGGCCAGTCGGAGGAGAATGTAAAGGAGGTGAGCAGCTGCCCCTCCCAGGAGGCCCCCATGCGGGTGCAGAGCAGGGCAGGGCAGGGTGGAGGCCCGGGGCTTTATAAGGTAGTGAAGACCGGCCCCTCTGGTCACAACATCAGAAGCTGCCCAAACCTTAGGGGTATCCCCATTGGAATGTTAGTACTTGGCAACAAGGTCAAGGCCATAGGCGAGGTACGCACTCACCCCAAATAATCCAATGTTTTTGTTGTGGCTGACGTTAGACTTAAATTAGTTTCTTTAGATCACATAAGTTCTATTATTTCTCGATTTTTCCCGCAACTCTCTAACAACCAGTAATACACATGTCCTCTTTTTCTCGACTTGATTTTATATGTAAAGAATGTCATTTCTCCTTCAAAGGGAAATACATCAGGTGCTTCTGGGTGTGGGTGTGTGCTCTGTATCTTACACACTAGTTGAGGTCCTTTCAACTTCCCATGGCTGCAACATTTTTGCGTGCTTCCTTACTAATTTCGGTTTGTCTATAAATTCATTGCAGTTTTCAAGGTGTCGTGTTCCACTGCCTCAAGACTTCTCAGCGGAAGTCTGGTTCGCAAAATGCTGGAGCCATTCTGTGCCTTGACTGTATCTCTCTTGCACTCTTTAACTCTCCTGTGAATAACTTGGTACTTTGACCTTCCTAAATTGTCTTTGACCTGGTGATGAGTGGAGCTGCCCCTCTTTTGGACATGAGCTGTCATTGGCTGCTGTGGTGTGTCATGCTGTTCAATAGTTTCCTCTCTGAGCCTGTACTGGAATGCCCTGTCTGGATCTTAGAGGTGCAGCCTGCACATACTAATACCTTCATCTGTGTCTGTTTGTCCAAAATGATGATATTTCAGGGAGTTGAGAAAAAAACAACCCCATGCATTTACCTTTCAGTAAGCTACCCCTTTTTAGAGTAAGTTTTATTTATTATAGCTACGTCAGTTTTGTCCTGCAGTGTCTGTTGATACAATCTAATCAGATTCATGTGATCTACTCCTGTGGGTTTTGTATGTGTCAATCAGATGAATTGGATGTTTGCATGTCAGTGATCTACTGCAGTACAGTTTGTGTCATGGCTCTGTACATTGTCTGTGCAGTTATAACATGGATAAAGTTTGTTTGTTAAGGCTGTATAGATGAGGATTAGACAAAGTGTGTGTATGGTTTTGTCTGTAACAAAGGATCAGTGTGTGTGTGATTGTGGATAAAGAGTGTTGTTTGTGTACCAGGTGGTCAACTCCGAGGGAACCTGGGTACAGCTGGATAAGAACAGCGTGGTGGAGTTCTGTGAGAGTGATGAAGGAGAGGCCTGGTCACTTGCCAGAGACCGCGGGGGAAACCAGTACCTCCGCCACGATGATGGTAAGGCACAATTAAAGTCAGCGGGGAAAACTTTGAACCTCCAAATTTGAGATAACATGATTTAATTTGCTGTTGTAGAACAAGCATTGCTTGAGCATGGGGCTCAGACCCCACCGCCCAGCCCTTTCTCTGTGCAAGCCTTCAATAGAGTCACAACTTCAAATGGAGCACAGGGCTTCGACTATGGCATCTCTAACAACAAAGGTGAGGCCAACAAGGTGCCGTTAGGTTTTAAGAGACAAGGTTTTTCAAGAATGTATTCTGAATCTGTATATACCATACCTATGCTTTTGATAGCCATTTTGATTTATGTTGTTCATTCGTTGTAATTTTGAAGTCCTTAAGTACTGGTTTAAGGTTTTGAGTGAGCTATCTCCATTACTGATGTATACTCTCATCTCTCACTTCTGTCTTCTTTGTCTTTATTCACTGATTTTTTCCATGTATTTAACATATTCTCCCCATTATTTTCACCTGGACGCCGTTATAACTTTTTTTATTATTTAAACTCCAAAAATGGGCCCGTGCGGTAAAGCCACTCAAAACACTTTTTGGTCACAGTCCCTCTCTTTGATTATGTCCTTTAATCACTTTAGCATGTGATATTTCATCTAAATGCAAAACAAAAGGGAAAATAACTTCACCATCCCAATTTATAGCACCACTCCCACGTCGCAGCGTTCGTATTTATATGTGATTCAATGTATCAATCCCTTTGATTTCATAGGTGACATTGATGAGTCAGTCAGTCTCTTATCTCTTTATTTATGCATGCTTCTCATTGCTCTTCTGTTGGTGTTGTTTCATGCTTAACATCACTGCAGTGTCGGGCATATGTGTTTGTCTGTCTGCATGGGCCAGTGCGCTTCTAAGTTGGATTCTTCCACTATTCACTTTTCTCCAGTCCATCTGAGTGTAACAGTGGTTATTGTAATACCAATAACTGGGCCTGAACCTTTCTGTGTGACTTCTTACCCTTTGTTGCTTTAAGGCTACTTTCTTCGGAAACCTGAGTTCATTTACATAACCATAGATCTCAGATATACAGTATATGGGTGAGCGTCTTGCATTGACAACGCCTCCCGGTTGTGACCTCATCATGACCTCTAGCTCCACTGCCCTAACCGGGACTCGCCTGTGTGCCAGAGAGGCCTGCTTATTTAATCGAGTTCACGTCTTGAATCATTCGGGTGAGACATTTCTCCGTGCTAATCAGAGAACCATGGTTATTCAAATAATACAAAGTTCTCTTTCTTAAGTATTAGTTTCATGTCTCACAGTGGGGAAAAACTGACCTGATGGGTTCCATTCTGTACCATTCATAAGACCAGCTGTCTTTGGAATTTATGGTGAACAGGAACTGCTGCAGCTTGTATTCGCCTTTGAACGAGACCATTAGATGGTGGCTACAGGCTTACCTTGGGTCAGGGTGATAGCACAGTCTAATCGGAATTATGAATCACCCCTTGCTCCCACCCATATATTGGAAACATCATCAAAGACTTGTACAAAGCATTGTACAGATTAGGTTGAAGTGCTAACCTGCAGCCAAGCTTTTTGAGGGAGTGCCTTTGCAGAGTGGAAGCAATCAGTTTGGAAGCAAAGTAGGAGCAGCCTTGAAAGGCTTTCCCAAGCTGTTCAGACCACACTCACTCAGAGCTCCGGTTTGCTCGCCTGGTGTCTTGATTGAACAGGTCTCACAATGACACCCAGCTGGCCCAAAGCTGGGGGTTGCTCTGGCAAAGATCTGTTGCTATTATTGAAATGAAACCACATATGACCGCTTGTTGTGGTTTAATTTCATTACAAACGTGACACTTCACATTGCGATCCCCTTCGTAGCCTCCTGCTGTTGTTGACAGAACAGGCCGGTGCATTTTCACTGATTGGAAGCACCGAGCAAATGTCGGTGTTGCTGTGCCCCCCTCAAATATTTTGAGATTTCATGGCTTTAATCTCTGTTTTGTTATATAGTAACATAACATTTCCTGTTTGGAAGGAAAAAAAACATTTACAGTATGTTAATACAAAATCTAAATAATTCTGCAACACCAGATTGCTGCCAGCAATTCAATGTTTAAAACCCTGGATATTACTGATCAATTAGGTACAGCTTCAGAATAAACTTGAACATCACCGTAAGTGATGGTAGCATCATAACCCACATTAGCTTTAGTTTTTCTCCATCGGCCGAATGTGCCATGCAGGCCAGATACCGAATGTGACACTTGAAATGAACATCAAGAAAGAGACCCCTCCTGCCCCTCCTCAGTATACATTACCCCTGTTGCAGATGACTGATTGAGTGATCGATGGTTAACCCATAGTGAATGACTTGCATCTCCCTTTGGAATCCAAAAACCATAGTATAAGCTGTAGTTTTTCCCCTTCCTTTGTCTTCCGTGTTCGCAGGTGACCGGTTGAGTGCCATACTGAATTCCATTCAGTCTGGGCCCTTCCTCTCAGCAGCTCCCTCTTCCTCCGTATTTGAGCAAGCCGCCCAACCTCCCTCCTCTTCCCTTGTCCACAGTCCATTTGTGTTTGGACAATCCCCTTCCCAACTGTCTCAGCCACAACCTCAGCTTCTGAGTAAGTCTGTCCTACTGTCTGACAGCGCTTGCTGGCAAAGATGTTGGTACTTCTTTCCTACCTTTGGGTTTCCTGGTTTGTTCTCTATTGCTTTCGTTCTGTTTTTGGGGGACGGTGGGTGTGATGTCTGACACATAACATTGCTGTTATGTTCTGCACTGCAAAAATATCCTTAACAAGCCAAAATGTCTAGTATTGAGTATCAAGTTTGTTTTTGTTTTTTTAATTTATTGGACACTTTATCACTCCATTTACAGGTCAATTAACTTATTTAATCAAAATGCAATAATTTATTGCCATTTCAGTGAAAACACTGATTGGAATTTGCCTTGATGTATGGCCAGGGAGGCAACAATGAACAACAGTAAACAATAAAATACAAATACACAACTAAAACCACATACAAGTACAATAGAAACCATGAAGCAAGATCTGAGCCTCAATGCTAGACCACATGTCTTATTAGGATTTTGCTGTGTACTGAAATACTGGGCTGACTTGCTTGTTTTTCTGCTTGCTCTGCATTGTTTAGTCAGCTCATTCCTTTCATCCTCATCCCTCCTCCTCATTGCTGCTTTAACTGAGGGTCCGCAGCTTCCATCCTCGATTAATGCCTTGTTTCATTCTCTGCCACAACCAGCCCAGAGTTCCTCCTAGTAGTACTTAGTCAGTATCTGAAGGTTTGTTTGTATCACAGGTATTTCAAGGTTCATACTACAATAAGGTGGATTTACTAAAATAAGTAAATAAGATTATTTTAGAGCTTGGGCTGGGTACTAATGTAAGTTTTTATATCACTGCCAGTACAAGACCTGTATTTCAGTAATGGTACCAAAATGCTACATTTAATCAATGCCTTACTTTGCTGAGTTTCCTACAAAACACCTTACTTTACCAAAGTATATCAAAATGCAAAAAATGCAATATAAATTTAAAAAAACTATGATCAGTAAAAATGTCATCAAAGACTGAGACAAAGACGCATTTGGTAGTTGTCAATACCAATCCCTACTCAGACTGTAACTGTTTTCTACCTATATACTGTAGCCCTCTGTCTGCCTGTCAGTCTATCTGTCTGTCTACGTCTTTTTGTCTACCCGGTTGCCTATTGATCTTTCCCCCTTTCTTCCAGTCTTTCTTTTTTCTTGTCAGTCTCTCCACTTATCTGTTGATCTGTCTATCTCTGTAATGTCGCGTCATTGTGTCTCCTTCTACTTCACTCTTTTGTGTTCGTCTCCCCAATGTGTCAAACCCTAATGCCTCTGTCTGTCTTCTGTCTCTGTGGTGGCCTCCTTGCATTTCAAGCCTTGTTTGTTTACCTGCCACTGTTTTCCGCTGTAGATGGTTCATCACGCAGCCTTGCTTCTCGTGATCGTGTGCACAAAAGCAGTGTGTCCACGGCTGGGCATGGTACTGCTCTCTCATCTCTCGCTCTAAGGCAAAAGGGTGGGTAATCACAGCACGCATGCCTCCCTCAGACTGGACAGAGGGTGGGTAGGAACTTGAGAACGAAAGTGTTTTTTTGGTGAACAAAGGACTGCTTTGTCGTTAATGGATAATAATTTGAATTTAGTCTTACGTCAGTGCCATCCTTCAAAATCCTGGCATCATAATTATAATTAGCAGTAAAAAGCGAGTGAGTGCTTGTCACATAAAAATTAATTTTGAATTGACATTCACTCTAAAACAAGGTCAAATATAAGAGCTATTCATTGACTCCCAGACATTTTGAGAATGTCCAGGGTTATGAGACAAGTGGTCGTAAAAGGCATCCATTCATTGCTCCTGGTCATCACCGTGGCTAGATCCAGAGTTTGTGTGAGAGTTCTCAAGACTGGGCTGGAACCCATCTTTCATCAGCTCCTCCATGGTCCACCAGCTGTCCTCATCCACTGTTTGGTATTAGACAGACAAAGCATTTGGTGAAAAAAGTGCCAAAGTAAAAGTAATCTAAGATTGTTTATTAGAAAATTATGTCATTCATTGATATCATTTGCTTTCCAAGGTATATCATCTCCTTCACCTTTGGTCCCCCCATTGTTTCATTTTCTTTCTGCCCTCCATTTCATTTTCTAGTGTCTTTTTCTGAATTACTTTTTACGTTTTCTAATCAGATGCTGAGTGTTGTATCTGGAGAAGAATTCTTGCCCCTGAAGGAGACCCTGTTTTGTGGTGTAATTTTGTTTGAATTATTAATGTTTAGGTGAAAGAGGGAACATAATGGGTGCCCGGCCTATGTCCCCATCCTCCAAACACCGACAGGAGAATCGCTCACCCAAACAAGAGAATCGGGGAAGCCGCTCATCTGAACAGAGCAGAACCAAGACGAGTGATGGTGGACTCACCGCAAGCGAAGCCCTCATCCTGCGGTCAGACACAGCCAAACTGAGGTCTGACTCCCATAGCCGCTCCCACTCACCTAATCATAACACGCTGCAGGCCCTGAAGACAGACGGACTAACCCCTGGACTTCGGGCTGAGTCCCCCAACCCTGGCTCTCGTTCCACCTCTCCCAAACAAAAAGGCCTGACCTCTTCAGGCAGGTCCAGTCCCTCCTGCACCTCCTCCCAGAACTCCTCTTCAACTCACCATGACAAGAATCTACAACCTAAAGTTAGCCCATCTTCCAAGGCCAAGCTGGACCCTCCCAGAGAGAGGTCCAAGTCAGATTCATACACACTGGACCCAGACACACTGAGAAAGAAGAAGGTTCCACTTACAGAACCACTGAGGGGCAGATCTACCTCCCCAAAACCCAAACTGTCGCCTAAAGATCCAAATAAAGGAGTGATCAGTAATACAGAGAATCGGGTTCCCTCTCCACATGTAACCCAAGAGAACCTTCACAGTGAAGTGGTGGAGGTATGTACCTCTAGTGCTCTCCTCTCCAACGATGAAGCCCTGGATGAGAATGGGGAAGCCCGTAGTGCTGACGAGGGCTCATGCAAGGTGCACTTTAGTATTGGGAAAGCCCCTGTCAAAGAGGAACTAGAGAGTCGGTCTTCACCCAAAGTTAGCCGCAAAACTTCTAGTCGACATGTGCGCCCTAAGAAGGACAAATCTGGGCCTCTGTTTAAAGGTGAAAGTACATCAAGGCTCACAGAGCCGGCCAAGCAAGCCATGTCACCATCAGTGGCTGAATGTGCCCGAGCGGTGTTTGCAGCATTCCTGTGGCATGAAGGTATTGTCCACGATGCCATGGCCTGTTCCTCCTTCCTTAAGTTCAACCCAGATTTAACCAAAGAGCATGCTCCTATCCGAAGCTCACTTGGAGGACAAGGGGCTGAGGAGAAGGAGAGCAAGTTAAAGAACCGCCACTCCTTAGAGATTTCCTCAGCGCTGAACATGTTTAATATCGCTCCTCATGGCCCCGACATCTCCAAAATGGGCAGCATCAACAAGAATAAGGTGCTGTCCATGCTAAAGGAACCTCCACTGCCAGAGAAGTGTGAGGATGGGAAAGGGGAGGCCATTTCCTACGAGACGACGTCTAATCCCTCTATGAGGGCAAAGTCAATCTTGCCGTTAACCTTACAACATCTGGTGGCATTTTGGGAGGATATCTCAATGGCTACCATCAAGGCAGCCACCCAGAACATGATCTTCCCGAGCCCAGGATCTAGTGCTATCTTGAAGAAGAAGGAGCATGAGAAAGACAGTAAAAAGGCAAAGAAGGAGAAGAAGAAAAGGGAGAAGGCAGAGGTGCGTCCTAGAGGGAATCTGTTTGGGGAGATGGCACAGCTCGCTATGGGTGGACCAGAGAAAGACACCATCTGTGAACTGTGTGGGGAGTCTCACCCATACCCCGTCACCTATCACATGAGACAGGCTCACCCAGGTAAAAACACTATATTTGGTTTAAATTCCTTAACAGGCTTAATAGTCGAATGAATAAGGGCATTGATCCTCATCCTGGCATTGTGTTTTTTCTGTCAGGTTGTGGCCGCTATGCTGGAGGCCAGGGCTACAACAGCATCGGCCATTTCTGTGGTGGTTGGGCTGGGAACTGTGGAGATGGAGGCATTGGAGGTAGCACCTGGTATCTGGTGTGTGATCGCTGTCGAGAGAAATACCTAAGAGAGAAACAGACTGCTGCCCGGGAAAAGGTAGGCTACTGCATTGTGCCTTTATCCCTTAGATTTCTCTCCTGTTTTCCTGAAACACTATCAGCGGGTTCTATCACACTCACTCACTTCTGGGTATCTCGATAGGTAAAGCAGTCCCGGAAGAAACCTTTGCAGGTGAAGACTCCAAGGGCACTGCCCACTATGGAGGCGCACCAGGTGATTCGGGCGAATGCTTTGTTCCTGCTGTCCCTCAGCAGTGCCGCTGAACCCAGTATGCTGTGCCACCACCCACCTCGGCCCCTGCACTCCCAGCTGCCCAGCCTCAAGGAGGGCGTTTCAGATGAACTCCCCAATAAAATGGGCTGCCTCTACCTGCAAACACTAGCCAGGTAAATTACAGTTCAGTGAATAACGGCTTATCTTTTCATTTTTAATAAACCTGCAGGAACCCATTCTTGTGTAATAACTCAACTCTCACTCTCCTCTCATTCCTCAGGCAACACACAGAGAACTATGGCGCTTACCAAGATGATAACCTCTTCCAAGACGAGATGAGATATTTGCGCTCCACATCTGTTCCCGCGCCGTACATTTCGGTCACCCCCGATGCCTGCCCCAATGTGTTCGAGGAGCCAGAGAGCAACATGAAATCAATGCCGCCTAGGTAACTTGGTACACTTACCTAACTCACTCTGTTTCTGAAGCATGCACATTGCAGCTGTTTCTCATATTTACAGTGCATTATTCCACTGTCATAACATCTCCTTCTAGTGTTTCTCTGCTATGTAGACAGACAGCTCACTGCTGATCAGGTTACTGTTGTCTTTGTAAGATCATTTTTTTTCATAGCTTCTGAGTAGCAGACCAGCAGGTGGTGTAATTTTTATCATATGTATACCCTTTGTCTTTGCCCAATTTTCTCACCTTCTTCCCAGCACCCTGCATATTTAAGTCAATTCATTCACACACATACAAGCTTTGCTCTCACGGCATGTACACTTACAAAATATGGCTTATTGTCTCGATGACCCATTGCCTATACAGAACTGAGGACGTTTTGACGAATATATTTGTTCTATAAATGAAAGAAAAACCTTCCAGCTGTGCTTGTCCCAGATTAAAACCTGTTAAGCAAGTAGATAAGTTCACCTTAAAGTAATTGTTTCAGGAATAAGAAGCTGTTTTCCACTTTGAAATCTCCATAACTTACGTCTTGCTTCTCAATTATAGATCAGAAGTTGATAGATGTATATAAATGCATTCTTATGTCTTGAATGAGCTTCCAACCGAGGCTAAACTGTGGTTGTCTGTCTGTGTTTTACGCTCCCTTTATAGTCTTGAGACCAGTCCAATCACAGACAGTGACACGGCTAAGCGCACCGTGTTTCAGAGGTCTTACTCAGTCGTTGCCTCTGAGTATGACAAGCAACATTCAGCCTCTCCAGCTCGCATCAAAGCTGTGCCAAGGCGCAGGGTCCACAGCGGTGATGCAGGTAGTAGTAGTAGTTTAGTTTGCCATAGATCTAGATAATTCATCAACGATGATCATATGATCAAATCAAATCAAATCAAATCAAATCAAATGAGTATCATATTTAACATTGATCTTCTCTGTCCCTTATATAGAGGTGGGCTCTTCCCTGTTGCGCCACCCCTCACCAGAGCTATCCCGGCTCATCTCAGCTCATGGCTCACTTAGTAAGGGCGAGAGGAACTTCCAGTGGCCTGTCCTGGCTTTTGTCATCCAGCACCATGACCTTGAGGGCCTGGAGGTGGCCATGAGACATGCCTTGAGGAAGTCTGCCTGCAGGGTGTTTGCCATGGAGGTACAGTTGTCTATCAAACGGTGTCTTTCTTTATCTCAGAGCTCAGTCTTCCCGCAATTCTTGCTGCCATAATAAAGCTGATGAGAACAATTTCTTTTTGTGTCCCTATCAGGCATTCAACTGGCTGCTGTGCAATGTAATCCAGACCACCTCCCTCCATGACATTCTTTGGCATTTTGTAGCATCTCTCACCCCATCACCCTTTGAGCCTGAGGAGGAGGAAGATGATGAGAACAAAGGAAATAAAGAAATTGTGGAACAGGTGATGAGTAGTTAATAATCAAGCAGATTGGAGATTTACTTTGTTGTCATATTTTCAATTTATGAACATCTCAACTCCATCTCCCACAGGAAAGAGACCTTGGTGTTTGTGAACACCCTCTGTCAGACATTGTTATCGCTGGGGAGGCAGCTCATCCTCTCCCCCACACCTTCCATCGCCTTCTTCAGACCATCTCTGACCTCATGATGTCACTTCCTAGTGGCAGCTCACTTCAGCAGATGGCACTAAGGTAGCGTTTCTTTCAGATTGAGAATGACTTCCAATGTTTTTAGATTATTTAAATCATGCACATTCTGTGGTTCTTTCTCTGGTTCTTTGGTTCTTTCGCATTTGACTCCCAATGACTCAATGTTTTAGGTGCTGGAGTCTCAAGTTCAAGCAGTCAGATCACCAGTTCCTCCACCAGAGCAATGTTTTCCATCACATCAATAATATCTTGTCCAAGTCTGATGACGGAGACAGTGAGGAGAGCTTCAACATCAGTGTGCAGTCAGGCTACGAGGCAATGAGCCAGGTAACTGTGATTTTACTATTTTAACACGTCACACCCACAAGTGACATCTGACTAATAAGTGGAACAGCACAAACCAGACAGTGAGGGTCATTGTTCATAAAGCAAATGTGTTTATGATCTGCACTGACCTCATGCTGAGTTTTGTGTGTGTGGTGATAGGATCTCTGCCTGGTAACCTGTCTGAAGGACCTGACCAATGTAGTGGACATCAAGACATCCAGTCGTCCTGCTATGATCGGTAGCCTGACAGACGGCTCCACAGAGACCTTCTGGGAGTCTGGAGATGAGGACAAGAACAAGACAAAGAGCATCACCATCAGCTGTGTGAAAGGAATCAACGCTTCCAATGTGTCGGTCCATGTGGACAACTCTAGAGACATTGGGGTGAGGAACAAACAGCAAACCAGGCATTAAAGTTGAAACCCAATACATTTTCATTTTCTGTTTGATTATAATGATTTTTTTTGTCCTCTTGTCATATCCACAGAACAAAGTCACCTCAGTGACATTCCTTTGTGGAAAAGCTTTAGAGGACCTCTGCAGAATCAAACAGGTTTGGTTTGTTTTTATTGATTTGGGTTCACAATGAACAAGTTTAGGATAGGGAAGAATAACAAATGTAGTTTTTGCTTAAATGGATGCCTGGGACTTCAGTTTTTGAAGTGGAGCCAAACCCAGTCCATTTACATCAAAGCTATCTTCAAAACACAAAATTGAGTGGACTGTTGTGACCTCTTTCTTTTTTCTCTCTTTTCTCTATGCTGTACGTAGCTGTGTACATGCTAATCTGTTCCATTATCTCTAAAGCATTAGATCGCAAGGTTACTTTATAAGGTGCACTGTGGTTGATCTAGCGTCACAATGCAGAATTACTATGTTGAAGAACACACTTTGAAATGGTCAAAGTAATCATGTGCATGACCTCTCATTCAAGGTTGACCTTGACTCGCGTCACATGGGTTGGGTGACGTGTGAGCTTCCTGGAGGGGATCATCACGTGATCAAAGTGGAACTGAAGGGCCCAGAGAACACCCTGAGGGTGCGGCAGGTGAAGGTCCTGGGTTGGAAAGAGGGTGAAAGCATCAAGATTCTAGGACAGATCTCAGCCAGCATGGCCCAGCAAAAGAACTGTGAGGCAGAGACACTTAGAGTGTTTAGACTCATCACGTCCCAGGTTTGTTTAATAATGGCTTCATACGTATGCATTAAAATCCACTGCCAACTTTTGTTCCTGCATATATTTTTATGTTTTGTAAATATTACATTTGGATTTGGAATGCAAGCAATCTTTTGTTCACTTGAAAACGTTAACTTCACATTGTGCACATTTAGGTTTTTGGAAAACTAATCTGTGGAGATGCAGAGCCGACTCCAGAGCAGGAGGAGAAAAACCTGCTTTCATCACCCGAGGGAGAAGACAAGGTCTGCACTGTGACCATAATAATTATGCTTCACAGTTTAACTGAATTATAACATATTTCTTGTGACCATTTACCCGTTTTTCACTTTTTGCAAACCTATTAGGCACCATCCGATGCTGACCTGAAAGAGCACATGGTAGGAATCATTTTCAGCAGGAGCAAACTGACCAACCTGCAGAAACAGGTAAGTAGTCAGGACCCCATACCATTCAATAATGATGTCCAAAGAGCAGGTCAGGATGTAATCTCAGCTCTCTAACCTAATGAGCATACTCATGTCTCCTCTCTTTAGGTGTGTGCGCACATTGTCCAGGCCATCCGTATGGAGGCCACACGTGTAAGAGAGGAGTGGGAGCATGCCATCTCCAGCAAAGAGAACGCAAACTCCCAGCCCAGTGACGATGACGCCTCCTCAGATGCCTACTGCTTTGAGCTCCTGTCCATGGTCCTGGCCCTGAGTGGCTCCAACGTGGGCCGCCAGTACCTGGCTCAGCAGCTCACACTCATGCAAGACCTGTTTTCTCTGCTGCACACTGCTTCACCACGAGTACAGAGACAGGTGAGCTAGGGGCCTCACACACACACACACACACATACACACACCCATGTTGTGGGACTATACAAATATATTCTTTTAACCTTTTTGCCTTTTTTACATTCTATCAATCACATTTCAGGTGACATCATTGCTCAGAAGGGTCCTTCCAGAGGTGACACCCGTTCGACTTGCCAGCATCATTGGGGTGAAGGCTCTGCCACCAGCTGACATCAGCGACATCATTCACTCCACAGAGAAGGGTGACTGGAACAAGCTGGGGATCCTTGACATGTTCCTCGGTTGCATAGCTAAAGCCCTCACCGTGCAGCTGAAAGCCAAAGGGACCACCATCTCTGGCACAGCGGGCACGGCTGCAGGCAAAGGGGTCACTACTGTCACACTGCCCATGATCTTCAACTCCAGGTACTTTATTTTACGCTTGATCTCATCACATATCTGCATAATGGCAATTTCTTCAATATGCATAATTGTTTTCTCTTCCTGTTGTGTTCAGCTATATCCGCAGGGGGGAAAGCCACTGGTGGATGAAAGGCTCCACTCCTCCTCAGATTGCTGAGATAATCATTAAGCTGATAAAAGACATGGCTGCTGTAAGTTCCATATGGATTCTTCCTTTAACTCTCTGCAAACTAAAATGAAACCACATTACTCATCGTTATGTATGAGCAAGATTGCGAGACAAAATTGTAAGACGAGCATGTGCTGTTTTTAGGGCCACCTTTCTGATGCTTGGTCCAGAGTCACGAAAAATGCAATAGCTGAGACCATCATAGCCCTGACCAAAATGGAGGAGGAACATCGGTCTCCTGTGCGCTGCATTGCCACCACCAGGGTATGGACTCAGGTTTATACACAGAACCTGCACTGTGTAGCAGTGTTCTTGGTGAATATATTCATAAATTCTTTGTGGTTGTATCTTTTAGCTATGGTTGGCCTTGGCTTCACTTTGTGTGCTGGACCAGGATCATGTCGACAGGCTATCCTCTGGTCGCTGGATGGGCAAAGATGGACAGCAGAAACAGATGGTAAAAACAATATAAAAAGATAATAGCTACATTGTATTAGAATAGTTGACAGACAAAGAATGATAAATGGTTTTGCTCTGCTTCTACCCACAGCCCATGTGTGACAACCACGATGATGGTGAGACGGCAGCCATCATCCTGTGCAACATATGTGGCAACCTTTGCACCGACTGTGACCGCTTCCTCCACCTGCACAGACGCACGCGCTCTCACCAGAGACAGGTTAGTGTTTGCTTTCAACAGCAAGATAGCATCTCCAGCACTGTGTGCATGATTGTGTCAAGGGCTGTTCGAGTTGCATAACATTGAAAAAAACATACGAAAGGTTTGTGGAATAGAGTGGGCTTATTTCCATGCCTGCCTCAGGTGTTCAAAGAGGAAGAGGAGGCTATAAAGGTGGATCTCCATGAAGGCTGTGGGAGGACCAAACTTTTCTGGCTCATGGCTCTGGCTGACTCCAAGACTATGAAGGCTATGGTGGAGTTCAGAGAGCACACAGGTAACATAATTACAGAGCATGTCACTCTTTAAGTTGTGTAATTGCACTGAAACTGGTGTGCATTTCAAACCTGCTTGCCAAGTGGCTCTCCTCTTTATGTGTCCTAACATTTGTGCAGGGAAACCAGCCTCCAGCAGTTCAGATGCCTGCAGGTTCTGTGGTACGAGGAGTGGAACTGAGCTGTCTGCAGTGGGCAGTGTCTGCTCAGATCCAGACTGCCAGGTACTAAACATCAGCTAATAAAGGAAAATGTCACCACTCATTATCTGGATGCTATTGTGCCTGATGTAGCAGTATTGAAAGAAAAACCTTCTTCTTGCCTTTGTACAAACTGAACATCAAGTATAACTCTGGCCATAGACATCAAAATAAAATAAAATTAGTCATAAATTATTGTAAGTCTGTTACTTTATAAGCAATATAGAATTATAAATTATATTACATTGCCAATGATACTAAATGTGTAAGTCTACAGAGTAATTTTTGGTGAAAAGGACTTTGTTAGCTCTTGTCCTCAGGCCTCACAAGCTCCTCTCATGTTGTCTGCCTTAGGAGTATGCCAAGCTGGCATGCAGTAAGACCCACCCTTGTGGACACCCCTGTGGTGGAGTTAAGAATGAGGAGAGCTGCTTGCCTTGTCTCCACGGCTGTGACAAGAACACTAGCTGTCTGAAACAGGATGCAGATGACATGTGTATGATCTGCTTCACAGAAGCACTCTCTGCTGCTCCTGCAGTGCAGGTAGGCCTACAAATGGCTATTCACCCTTCAGATATAGAGTTTCATCGAAGGACTTTGTCTCATTGTTTTAAAATGTTTTAAAACTCTTTGTTTTGTTCTCAGTTGGACTGCAGTCATGTGTTCCACCTCCAGTGTACCCGGCGTGTACTTGAAAACCGCTGGCTAGGCCCTCGAATCACATTTGGGTTCATGCTATGTCCCATATGCAAGGTAAGATGTTTTACCTCATCTCATAGCTTGAAAACTTCACCCACCACACCCTGAAGTTAAACATGGTCATTATTTGCTTTGACGAAAAAGCTCTCAGAACTGTGTGGGTGGCCTTGAGACTGGTTTATTCACAGTTGCTTGCTCCTGTAATCCTTTCTATTCATTATGTGTGTTTGCCAAACGTGTGCATGCAGTATACTCAGCAGGACTGACTTTGAGAGAAAATGATTGGCTTTTCTTTTACCTCCAGAACAAAATCCATCACTCTGTAATCAAGGATCTGCTGGACCCCATTAAGGAGCTGTATGACGACGTGAGGAGAAAGGCTCTAATGAGGCTGGAGTACGAGGGCCTACATAAGAGCGAGGCAATCACTACACCAGGAGCGCGTTTCCATAATGACCCTGCAGGCTTTGCCATGAACAGATACGCATACTATGTCTGCTACAAGTGTAAAAAGGTACTATATACAACTGAATTAGCTATCATTTTGTGAAAGATAGCAAGCCTCAAATGTGTTAGTAAGAGTTGATGGTACCTTTATGTCCAGGCTTACTTTGGGGGAGAGGCTCGCTGTGATGCAGAAGCAGGGCAGGGAGATGACTACGACCCCAGTGAACTTATCTGTGGAGCATGCTCTGATGTCTCCAGGGCTCAGGTGGGTAAATGATGTCTCTGGTGGGTAAATGATGTCTGTGATGATCCTGGCTACACTAATACCACACTGGAGTAGCGTCTGTTTGTGCACATCCAACTAAATATGATCCCATTCCTGATGATCCATCCATGCTTTTAAACAGATGTGCTCTAAGCATGGCACAGACTTCCTGGAGTATAAATGCCGGTACTGCTGCTCTGTGGCTGTTTTCTTCTGCTTTGGCACCACACACTTCTGCAATGCCTGCCACGATGACTTCCAAAGGATGACAAGCGTCCCCAAGGAGGAGCTACCCCATTGCCCTGCAGGTGTGTAATAATTATATAGACTCATGATCATAAACTTAAAATGATTTAAAGACGTTAAAGCCCAAAGCCTATTGCAAATACTTGAATGAAGTAACTGAAATGTAATTGTCATTTTCCATTACAGGGCCCAAAGGCAAGCAGCTGGAGGGTACAGAGTGCCCCTTGCATGTGGTGCACCCACCAACGGGGGAGGAGTTTGCGTTGGGCTGTGGGGTGTGCCGGAATGCCCACACCTTCTAAACAACAGGGGACACGTAGTGAAAACGTGTTCATCTAGTTAATCTACTGTGATTTCTGGCTGCAGCTGAAGCTCGGCCACAAAGCTTGGCTCTTTGTGATGTCCCCTGGACACTGGACCAGGTTTCTGTCATAGGCAAGAGCCCTCAGGTGCACTCTTCTACCAACATGAGTGTCTAGGCTCTGCTATGAAAACGAGTCATGGCTCTTCTGGATTCAGAGTAACCTGAATGATAAAGAAAAACAAAATTAAAAAAGAAAAAAAAACTTGTGACGTGTTTGCATGCGGCCGTTGTATCCCCTCGGCTTCCATAGACGTTGCACATCTCCTGATCACTGAAGTGTAACAGTAAAGATTAAACATTGATCGTGAAATAAATTTGGTTAAGGCAACTGTGGATCAGCGTGGACAAAAAAAGAAATAGGCCGTATTTCCAGCTTCCTAACTACAAATTTAAAATATTGTTGTATGTAAACTTAACTTTTTTCGTAATCTTGTACAGTATTCTCCACTGTCAAGTGCATCATGGGTTGACGGACAAAAAAAGAGGCTTGTGTAGCGGATAAGACTGTTAAGAATGTCATGTTTGGGAGGAAAATAGTGTACGATTTATCTAATCTTGTATATACTGATATTATCCAAAATAGCTGTATTGCAAAATTGCTACTCTTCACTACAGTTTTGTTTGATATTCTGGGTTATATTTTGAGCCAGAACTTTTAATGAAGTGCAATACTGGGCGTGCCTCCTGTTTTGCAGCTGTTTAACCTATGGAATGTATGTCAATAAAGCCACTGTACATTTTTATACAGTAGAAAGTTGTAATCTTCCCCTCTTCAAAATGTCACAATGTCACAAATGTAAAGAGCCTGAGGCCCGCAGTGAATGATGTTTGTTGTAAATTCCATTTGCAGCTATGTCAAAGAGTATTGTACCAAACACTAATATAACACAAAAATCCCACAGTGAGACTGATTACAGCTGAGCATTTGAGGGCCAGTGTTCACAACAAATAAATTGTACATCTGTAATGCTTTTCCCTAGTAGGAGGATGGGGGAATTGTGGGTAGGGGTTTGGTAATGGAGTGTGGAGAAAAAAAACAGCTGCTGTTAAATAAAAAAGCTTAATACTTGTGAATCTGCTCTGTAATGTCTGTGGTGGATGGAGCTGAATGGTAATAAACCAGGTTCTCTGTTTGGCAAAGTATACATTGTGTCATTTCTTAATGAGAATTGGCAACTTCAGTAGGTGTATGTCTCCTGCGAACGGCGACAACATCAGTGATATGTTGATTGCACGTCATACTGTGCAAGATTTAGTTTAATAGACTACGGTATCACATTTAATGCATGTCTGATTGTGGGATGAATACCTGGTGGATCATAACACTATGTTAAGCAGGGGAAAACAGTATGCAGGCATGGTCATGCATCTGCACTGCTGCAAAGATGGGTGCTCTAAAATGGCCATGGGTCAATTTAGGCCATGGGTCGTGTCCATCCATGAAGGCCACGCCCATTTGCACCTAACTTGGACGTGTGCACTCACTACTTATGTATGCAAAAAAAATGAAACAATCAACCTGATG
The DNA here is from genome assembly GCA_900312555.1 of Lamprogrammus exutus. NCBI lineage: Eukaryota > Metazoa > Chordata > Actinopteri > Ophidiiformes > Ophidiidae > Lamprogrammus > Lamprogrammus exutus. Next base: position 25,834 of record OMOW01111655.1, read on the forward strand.
ATGGTGCTATATCAACAACAGATACATTTTGACAATGACTGGAACCAGACATGGTACAATCAAAAGTTTGTTGGTTTATCAAGGGGGTGATCATGGTGTAGTCAGTAACCTGTTAAATTTCATCATTGAGAGACAGTCCTAATTGGAGGACTACTCTGCCTTGGCTGAGGTATGTGCGCTGAGTGCCTTCTTTTTGTGGCTGTTTCAGGCAGGTAAGGTTATGTTAATACTTGTTAATGTGAATGGTCGTGCCGAATGGAGTTAAAATTACAGTCTTCTCTGGCAAGTAATTAACGCACACCAAAATTTAAGGTCTATTGTGCGCCACAGCAGAGAGAAGGAAAATGAGATGATGTTTTACTCTGACACATGTCCATTACCGCCACACTAACATTAGACGAACATGCCAGTGGAAATGTGACATTTATATGACACAGATATAGCAATCTGAATGTATTACAAAGCCAATTGAAACGTACGTGTTTATTGTATTTAATTTATTTTTGTTTTGAACTGTGATACTTTTTTCAAACACACGATCTTTAACAACAGCCATTTCACATTGCATTTCCCATGGTGCACCGCTGCTGTCACAACAACATTTCGCCATTTCAGGAGCAGGGGGGCTACCACAGCTCCCGCGAAGGAATTAGGTCGACTGAGCGGAGGAGCGTGGCTATAGTTTTTCATTTTAAAAACATTTCCTTTTTTCTTAACATCAAACGGCTCGACTATTGTGTTCCGATGCGCGTTATCTGGCTGCTGCGTATGAGCTTCTCCAGTGCAGGCCCGGGCTGAAGTGTCAAGTCATTAGTCGGATTTTTCCAGCTAACAGCTAGCGGAGTGTAAACACAACAAGGTAGGATGGATAGCACGCCTAACTGGCCAGCAGTCTAACGATAGTTAAACTGGCAAATAGATCGATATCCATTGACCTGTCATCACTCTCTTGGCAAAATGTGAAATATGAATCGGGCCATGTAACGTTATCATTCAGAGACGGATGGATAGCTGATGCTAGCTAAATGTCGTGCGTATACATGAATTTTACAGTCTGTAAAGCAGTTGACGGATCGATTATTTGGCTGCAATGTAAACCAATACTAGTTAATACAATACAAGCAGAACAGTGTCCGGGCATCGCTGCAGGTAAGGCACTCTGCACGGCTACTTTCCCACTTAATTAAATGCAAATTGCATAAACTTTCTACGAGCATTGGCGTTGGCTGTTCCGATAGCGTGTAAGGCCCGCATCCTAAATTGTCAGCGTCTGTTCATCAACCAGAACCGTTACCTCTGATTGAAACAGTGTTATACAGCCTATCAGTAATTGTGTGTAACTTGGTATAGCTGCACTATTTTTCCAGGAATTTTAATTTGGTGATTCGAAAAAGAAAGAGGTGGGGCTATTTGGCAGGCGTGGTTTGGGTCCACTATACCCTTAGAGGGAAGGTTCGTTGCAAAAACAAATATTCAGAGTTATCACCTAGATCCTATGATTAAGCATTTACCTCTTGTTGGATCTGGACTCATTCAGAGTGACAATAAGTTTATCCATAGGGCATAAGGGGTCACTGAATGATTTGATGAGTGTGATAATGATGTAAGTAGTATGATCTCCGCTGTCACCAGATCTCAACTCAAAATGTACACTTATGTGATTTATTTTGAACCGATGTGTGTCCACCACCATCCTCAAAACACAAATTATTGAAAGAATGGTGGTCCATGTCTCCAGTAGATTTCCAGATACTTTCTACAATCAATGTCAAGTTGGATTGAAGCTGGAGGTCTTTGGAGGCCCAACACCAACACTTAATGTTGGGTTTTCCTTTAATTTGTCAGCCATCTGTATACACACTAGATATTTACAAATTGTTCAAATTTCTAAGCAAAGTGACTTTACTGTAGATGCAGCAGGCATCTTTACAACTGCAAATCACTAAAACTGCTTAATGGCATTCCCTTGCTTTGCTGTAATAAACTTGTTTATCTAAACAATTCAGGATGAAGCGGATGAAAGGGGCTGAGGAAGACAGTAACAGCTCCTCCAGTAAAAGCCCACCGGAGGCTTGCAAAAAGGTGCGGACACAGACGAGCGAGGAGTCAGAGATCGTAATAGACGGTGACTGGGCACGGCTGCCTCAGGAACTCCTGCTCCACATCTTCCAGTATCTTCCGCTGCTGGATCGGGCATACGCCTCTCAGGTGTGCCGCAGGTGGAACCAGGCTTTCCACATGCCCGAACTATGGAGATGCTTTGAGTTTGAACTTAACCAGCCAGCTAGCTCTTACCTGAAAGCCACACACCCAGACCTCATCAAGCAGATCATAAAGAGGCACTCCAATCACTTGCAATATGTCAGCTTCAAGGTGAGTGGATAGTTGTATGTCTCAATTACTCGCTGAAATATTTACAATCTGCACACGTACCCTTGTTTTAAAATCAGTTGGTGTGATCCTGCAATAACTAATGTGACAAATATTTGTCTGCTTCCAGGTGGACAGTAGCACAGAGTCTGCAGAGGCAGCATGTGACATTCTTTCACAGTTAGTGAATTGTTCATTAAAGACCTTGGGACTCATCTCTACAGCCAGGCCCAGTTTCATGGAGGTTCCAAAGGTAAAATTATCCTAAAATGGAGGGTTTTGGTCTTTATAGGAGCCTGTGTTTCTGATTTTCCAAGGGAAGGAATGCTTGTTAAAATGTTTACATTATTTCAATCCATTCATTTCCAAGGGGCGCATCTTACAAGCAGCGGCTGGTGGCTCTTTCAGTGTCTACTAAAGTCATAAACAAAATAGTCAAAATAATGTTTTGAAGCCATGACAATGCTGAATTCAAACAAACAGGAGAGATGTATTGTCAATTTGTTTGTACATTCTGGAGGTCACACAGGAGTGCTGTGTTTAATTAATTAATTGTCTAATTCGACAAGAATGGGAAACTGCAGATCTGTTCAGGCTCATGTTCCGCCTTGTAAACTATACCACTTAACACATTCTCGTTGAGAATGCGAATTGTGAACTTTGTGTGCAATGTTTGTTTATTATTTGCCTTTTTGCTTTGCATTAGTGCTGAATCTGAGCCTCTTGTTCTTACTGTATATGTAAATTTAGACAGAAAGAGAGAGAACCTAATATAAATCAGATGTGTAAAATGTGCACTGTATGTTTAACCAGTCTTCATTTCTTACTCATGGGCTATAACCAAATGGGACCATCATCATTCCAAACATAAACGATTGACACATGATTTTCACAATTAAAACCTTGTTTCCCGTTACTCTTGTAAGTATAGCTGGATCCTAAACATCATAAAATTCAGTGGCGTCTTTCTCTCCCCACAGTCACATTTCATCTCAGCCCTGACCGTGGTGTTTGTCAACTCCAAGTCGTTATCTTCGCTGAAGATTGACGACACGCCAGTGGATGACCCCTCTCTGAAGGTGCTGGTGGCCAACAATAGCGACACTCTGAAATTGCTGAAAATGAGCAGCTGTCCTCACGTCTCCCCAGCAGGTACAATGAGAGCAAAGAACCTTTCTGTGGATACTTAAGATGACAGGAAAAATGAAATCACAAGCTATCCTTATGTTGCATTTGAAAGAGTGTTTTGATTTTATAGTTTGAGTGGCAAAGCTGTAATGTTTTCCACTCAGTGGTTTATTTAGGGTCTGTAATTTACTTGTCCGCCCACATAAAATGTTTTCATTTCATTTGGTAGACATTACAAGGTATTTATTTATGGATGCTGTTAATTTGGTTCTCCGTGTTGCCATACATTTTCTTGGAAACATTTTTAATTGTCAGCTGTTGTAATAATCTAGAATCAGTAGAGCCACATCAACTATTTCAAATCTTTTTCTTTTAATATTTATCTATATAAAGACAAACAAGTGACACATTCTGTCTATGTTTGCAGGCATCCTATGCGTAGCCGACCAGTGTCATGGGCTAAGGGAGTTGGCGTTGAACTACCACCTCTTAAGTGATGAACTCCTGCTGGCCCTCTCCTCGGAGAAGCACGTCCACCTGGAACATCTGCGCATTGATGTAGTGAGCGAGAACCCGGGCCAGCACTTCCACTCCATCAAGAAGAGCAGCTGGGACGCCATGGTGCGGCACTCACCCAAGTTCAATCTGGTCATGTACTTCTTTCTGTATGAGGATGAGTTCGGCCCTTTCTTTAACGAGGAGATCCCTGTCACACACCTCTACTTTGGACGCTCAGTCAGCAAGGAGGTCCTGGGCCGAGTTGGCCTCCACTGCCCCCGTCTAGTGGAACTAGTGGTGTGCGCTAACGGGCTGCGTCCTCTGGATGAGGAGCTGATTCGCATCGCAAAGCACTGCACCCAGCTGTCAGCCATCGGCCTGGGTGAGTGTGAGGTTTCCTGCAGCGCCTTTGTGGAGTTTGTCAAGATGTGCGGGCGTAGGCTGTCCCAGCTGTCCATCATGGAGGAGGTGCTGATTCCAGATCACAAATATTCCCTTGATGAGATCCACTGGGAAGTTTCCAAGCACCTAGGCCGGGTCTGGTTTCCTGACATGATGCCCACCTGGTAAAGTAATAAAAGGCACTCATAGTTGAGCAACATCAAGACTGTGGTGTATAACATTCATGGTCTCCCATGTTCGCATTGAAAAGCTTAAATGCTTAGTTGTATTTCAATGTTTGGTGCCAACATGGAGAGCATAAACTTGATGAACTCCTGTGTGAGTCCTTCCATGGTTCTGTGGCAGTCAGAATGGGCAGGGCTGTAATGTGACAACCAACTGCTACAGAATATTATCATGGAATGTAAACAACTCAGAGATCTGAAGCCTGTTAGACTGTGGAGCCCTGCATGGCCTGACCCAGGGACGGACGTCATCAGATTAGCTTTGCATATTGGACAATCGTTACACAGGCCACTGCAGGGGGCATAATATAACTTAATAAAAACAATGTTTTTATAATTTTGCAGTGAGTTATAAGGGCATTGTAACCTGGGTATGATGATGTGTTATATTAGAGATAGTAGGTTGTGTGAGTGAGTCTGTGTGATTTAATGTTTTTAACATTGTGGAATAATTTGGGATGATTAGAGGCACAGTTGCATGTTGTTACACTACCACTCTGACATAGCAGCTCTGCACTCTTAACTAAATATGGGTTTGAAAGTTTCCAAATGGCTGCATTGTTATTTGTGTATATATAGTATGTAACAGGAAGTGTTTTGTAAGGTGTAGTTGAAGGGATTCACTTAATTCGCAGAAGAATGTTGGGCTTCATTCATTTCGATGACATCTTGCTTCTTATCCCTGCCCGAGCTCTTCATAGATCAGTTCCCAGAACATAAATATATTTGCAAGACCTCCTGCTATTCTGAAATGTTGAAAGTTGTCCTGGGGAGAAACAAAATATGTATATACGTCTCTAGATTTGTTATGTGAAGTTGTACAGTGTTGATTGGTGTCTTGGAATTTTGTTTTCTCCAATTTGTTTTCCTGCGTCAGGCATGAATTGTCTTGATAAACAAATACCACAGTTTTAATTACAATGGTTTCCGTAGAAGTCATAGTTTTACATGAATAAGCACCTTACACGAATACCAAATTACATTATTCAGGACAAACTAAATCCCGTTAGGGTGAATAAAGTCTAGATGAAAGGAAAGGACAGATTTTGTTCTTAATGCTGCCATTGTTGTTGTTCGACCCCATATTCTACTGTTAATCATTTATGCTCTACTGGGGTTCTGAGGCATCAGATATCCAGGATAGTATATGAAAATAGTGGAAATTAAGCTATGGTTAATGAATAACACAATCAGAAATTATTTTATGTAAATATAGATACTAGATTGTGCACAGAAATGTCAGAATTTTGAGGCAAATGTTGGTGAGCCTCCTACAATACAGTCCAGCTGCTTTGTTTGCATGCAGTCTGTGACTATTATTATGACAGTTGGCATAAAGTTCTCAGTCTCAATGACATTTATTATGCACACTGGGGAAAAACCAAGCTGTTTTATGTCTCTCAGGTGCATTTAAACTGATTATATTATCTATAGGTTTCATTAGTATCTTCTGCTATTTGCCTGTTAAAGCTCTAAACCATGGCTCTCTGTTGTGAATATCTGCCCTCTGGTGTTTGCTCTATATTGCATTATCCCATCTTATGTATTGTATATTGGAGTGGAAGCAGTATTCATTTTGTCAAACCCTCTTTTTGCAGGTAATGCTTGTATTCCTCTCTATACATCCATTCATGTCAGATGAAAGCGATTTGGCAAGTCAGATGAGTGAAACAAACTTTTCCTTTAAGAAGGAAGTCCAATGCATCTGTATATAAAATGCTGTGTGTTTGATTATAAGAATAGAAATGTACTTATTTCGTTATTTCACCCTCTGTCAGGGTTTGAAGTTTCCTTAACCAATGGCTCGTGTCTTTTATATACCAGAGTGCGAGTTATCCTTTGCTAGTCAGATCTTTTTCATACCTTTAGTCACTAGAGAAATAAGCTGTGTAATTTATTGATATAAATACTGCTTTTGTAATAATTTTGTGTTTACCAGTTATACACTAGAAGCAATCATTGTAACCAGCAAGCACACAAATGGACATTTTGGTTTTGCCGCTTCCACCTCTGTGACTACAGCGTGGTCTTAAAAGTCAAAGTCCACCATCAAAAACATTTAAAAAATCCAATGAAAAACTAATAGTTTTGCTTAGTTAAATGTTTTTATTGAAGAGTAAAGAAACTGCAATGGTTAGATTAAAGTATAGTGAAGAGGGGTCACATTAATTGCTGTTTGGTATCGTGCCGATCACAAATATATCTCGGTAATGTAGGTTGTAAATTTAACTCCTCATCTGAAAGAAAGAAAGTAAAGGAGGTGGTCTAGAGGATTTATTTCATGAAGTGGTTGGGCTCTGTGCCCTCTAACACTGTAACTTTCTGCTTCACTGTGTTAGATAATTATGGGATGGAAATGTTTTGGAATAGTTTAGAGTGTTGTAATGCAGTTAGGATCATTCTGTGAGAGAAACAAAATTGTTACCCAGAACTGGAGAGTGAAAATTGTGACAATGGAACATCCAGTGGTGTGTGGAGCTCGACCAGCGACATAAGTCACAGTCAGGCGGTGAGCAGTGTGACCTTCATATTTGTGTGTGTTTCAGTCATTTTTACACGTTGGCGTAGCTGAAAATCTGCTATGGTAATAACAAAATTTGACATTTGGATTCACTGTTTAGAGTCCTGTTATTATGGATGGACAATTTAACAAAAGTCTTAATTTTTGTTTAGATAAAATGAGTTTTTGTTAATGGACACTTATGAATCAGCAGATAATCCACATTTGGAAATTTCTGCCAGATTCTTTATTTTCCATCTTTCATAGTATAGCCAAACAGTTACATTAGACTAAATCAAACAATTTTACAGGAAGTACACAGCTTCTTAGTATTGCTGGATTTAATTAATAGTCTATTTGTATTGGTTCTCTTATCACTTTCGTAGATACTGTGCTGACTGTTCATGCTCATGTACAAAAAGGTACGGTTACATCATTTCATTTTATTTCTCTGTGAACATTAACCGGTTGCCGTGACAGCAGCCTAAAGTTAAACCACCTCAGTTCCTTTCGTCTCTGGGAGGTCAAATCCTCCCTACTGGTTTTAATCTGTTTCCATTGTGTTGATGAAGTAAAACTTGTTTCACTAGATTAAGGGAAAATCATTCCCTTTGATGATTAATATGGCTCTTGTCATCAATGGTTATTTTAGCATCATATGTTCATAATTTCCTCCCGTAAGTATATTAGGAGTAAAGTGGTGGTGATGATGCTCACTTTTAGTTTTGCTTCTGTATGCAAATGCTTTGTCTACTTTGATTTACCGGTCACCTGTCTTGAAATTGAAGTCATTGTTTTGGACATGTGATCACATAATAAAAAAATTGTGAATGTAAGTTTTGCTTCTGTCGTCCCATTAATTTCTTAATACATTACTTACAGTACAGCAATGACTGTTAAGTAATTTATAATGGAAAAAATTGAAAAATAAGCAGTTTCAAATCAATGACAATTGATTTATATAATTAGAAAAGCATAAATAAAGCAACATAGACCAGAGATGATGTGTCATGACTACATTTAGATTTACATTCAGTATGGGGTTTTTTGTCCTTGTGTTTATTGGAAAAAAAAAAAAAAACTTTGAGTAAACAATGAGGGAAAAACACTGATTAAAACACATTCCTGGTCAGGATTTCATCATTAATGAACATCACTTCCCGTTCATGTCTATTGCCTTGCATACTTCGTGTATCTGGCGTCTCAGAATCTCTGCTGGGAAAGTTTACTGGGACTAAAAATACCATATGGCCACAACACGTGTTGTACCAGCGAAAGAATTTGTCCTCAGGTCATGCCTACGTGTGCAATTAACTCATGTCCCCATCTGACCTTTGAGCAAACATATGCAAGCTATTCGTGACCCTGATCCAAAGAAACCACAGCTTTCCCCCTTTTTGTTTGTCACTTTCAGAGGAAAGTATGGAGAAAACATTGCGATATGTAAAACCAAAGTAAACACCATAATGCTGGTGGAGTGTTAAGGCAAAGGCACTTCTTCATATGTGATCTGCACATAGGGAGGTTTCATTGGCAGATGCCAGTATTCAAAGTTGTAATAGAGGTAGAAGCTCTTGTCCAACACAACTTTTTTATAAGCCTCCAACAGACTCACAGCAAAGTCTATATACGACTGATGTGGTCTGAAGGTGTGGTAAAACTTGCGGATGTCTACTGCCAGATTCCTCATGGCGGGCTGTCCAAATATGGCGCTGTCATTGCCCAGGTAGGTGGGCTCGCCGCTGTACAGGTAGATCTTGGTGTAGTTGGTCTGCGATCGGCTGGGGAAATTTGCCCCGAGGCCGGGCAGGTTTCTACATGTGTCGTGGA